>CABFOS010142995.1:3022-13527 GCA_900660315.1 Diretmoides pauciradiatus
CGGGCATGTCCAACCGGGAGGAGACCTCGGGGTCGACCCAGGACACGCTGGAGGGACTACATCTCTCGGCTGGCCTGGGAACGCCTCGGGATTCCCCCGGAAGAGCTGGTGGAAGTGGTGGGGGAGAGGGCTTCCTGGGCTTCCCTGCTGAAGATGCTGCCCCCGCGACCCGGACCCGGATAAGCGGAGGACAACGAACGAACGAACGAACGAACGAACAAACATTTTCCACTGCCAAATTTCTGACCAACAAGAAAGATTTCTGCGAGTACATTTCCGTCCCTGCTCCTACTCGCCCCTCGGCAAATTCATTTTCTATTTGGGCCGCTAGAATTTGTGCACTGTGAAACCAAACCAGAATAAATAGTAAATGTTGAAAAATGTTGAAAAACGGCATGGTTTTTCGGCATTTTTCGACATTTTTCGGCAGTGACACCGTCGATATCAAGCTCTAGTGTAGTCAATATTTAGCCTATAAACATACAAGAAATGCCGTTTTTTTCACATAATTCTGCAACTCGCGGGTTCCGGACATATCGGTTGTGGCGGACGAGAAGTTTGGAGTATTTTGAAGGTTTTTTTGGGATACTTTTATTAGGTTTCGCTGCTGGTCTCCGACCACAGCCGTTGTATGGATACCCACTGAAAACTGTTTCCCCTGTGAAGCGACAAGAGTGTTTTGAGGACGAACAAATTTCACCACACCTCTTATCGGCAAGAGGGTGAGTAGATGAAATCTTAATTATCATTTTTCGGTGAACTATTCCTTTAAGGGCTATACTGTACAGTACAAATAAAATGTGATTGATCCAATCTGAGCCAATCTGAATTCCAAATAATGAGAGTTTCAGATTTGCATGGATTTTTTGTTGTTCTGATGGTGTTAAATTTACCGCTTTGTACTGCAGGTTTGTGCTGCTGAAATTGTGTTGGGTATCTTAGTGGTGTTCAGGACACTATATCTTTGTTGTACATGTGTTTGGTGAATGTAGCTTTGTTGCATATGCGTGTATTATTGAACATACCTTCATTGTACTGAAGAACTGGACGTACCTTTGTTATACATGTTGGTGGGCACCTGCACCACGCTGAGGCTGAGGTTTACTGACAGATTATTAAAGTGGTCGTTGGGTTGCAGGATGAAATCTCCTCCCAGCTCTACGCTTTTACCCCCATCATCCACCTCATTGATCAACACTGCATTGAAGTATTCATACTGGAGGGAGGAAGAGGGAAAGACAGAGAGAAAGAGAGAGTGAGCATATACATGTGTTCTTATACTGGAGTTCACCGAGTCGTTCAATCAGTGCTCAAGTAACTCAATCCCAATATCTCTATCACTGAATCATGTTATCAATGTATCAGGTGACTGAATCACTAAACTGCTGAGTCAGGGAGTGGTTTGCTTACTAAGGTAACCTGAGTCCCTGGATCATCCCAGAGGTGCATGTTGTTGCAGGAAAAAGCTGCTGAGTAGGCACATTTCTCCTCGGCCTCTGCACACTCCCTGCCTGGCTAGATGCTGTATGTGGTGCTCGGCCTCCACTGTATTTTTAGTACTGCGCATACTGGGGAGACTATTAATAAATCATAGAGCTAGATAAATATAGAGCACATGGCTCCTCACATCCCACTGGCTCTGGGGTCTACGCCGCCACACAGGAGCGCAGCCTGCAAAGACCAGCCAATGGAGAACAGACAACAAAGACAAAGCGGTAGTCAAACAATTGAAAGTAAAATTTTACATTTTATAATATACACACAAAGGCTTTGGACTTTTTGTACGTGTGCATGTTGCACAATCACAAAGATACATACAGAAGCAGCACAATTAGACATTAAAATTGTGTTGGTTGCTCATATCAATCAGGTTCATGACTCTTCCCATCTTCCAAGGTGACATCCTTCTGGTGCATTTATATATGTTCATCTTTTCAAACTGACATTCAAAAAGTCACCCGCTCAGCATACTCAGAGAGCACAGTTGCAGAAGGTGCAGTACAGTCATGGAATATTTACTAGTCTGGCCCTAAAACTGTTGTGTCTTACAGCCAACTGGCACTTACTCACAAGTGGAGTCTGTAGGCTGCAGTGGAGTGTAGCACGTTGTGGGAGTGTTGCCCATACCTGTAGCCAAATGGTAGCTACTAAATTAGTTGTTGTTTTTTAGCAACATAGCTGCCACTCAACAACAGTGAATGTAACTCACTCTCTTCTCCTTTTAGTTCCATCTTTCCTTGAAGTGTGTCTTCTGAACAAGGCCTACATTCACCACACTGAACTTTGTTTTAAATTAGAAATGGATATTGAATTTCTGTCATCAATACAATATTGATTAAGCGTGTGGCCAATGTAAAAAGTATGTATTGTTAATCAATGGAGAATTGAGAACAGTCTCCAAGTATTTATTTTCCATTTCAGAACAGAAAATATGTTCATAGTGTAAATGGCAGCAGCAAAGCCTCACATACAATTGAACGGTGGTGATTAGGCCACATTGATTTCTCTTGTAATGACCAGAATAGGATTTGAAGGGGATCTCTGGAGAGAATGAATTGCCGTTCCCCCTGAGATTCCAATTCACAGTCTCAGTAGCTGTGTTACCATTCAGTGGGGGACAGACAGTGTCTAGACTTTGATTGTTTAGACTTTTGTAGAGTGGGACTCTGAGGAGATTGCAGGTCTAAATACTGAGTTATCCAAAGGAGAAAACAGTAAACCAATCTCAAAGCCACCAAACCATGCTTACTCATCACCAGCTCTAAGAGCTTAGAATGATCCTACATTCACTCAACAAACCCACTTTTCTACATCCGCCACCTCCACTTCCTCCTACCACCAGTAACCTTCATTTGGGCTGAAGCTTTCCCGCTCCCCCTGAGCAGTGCCATCATCTCCTCAGCCCGGTGCAAAACACAGATAAAGCCATCAATTAGGCTGGCAAATGCAGCGCCTATCGGTGTAATTAATCAGGCCTGATTAGGCTTATTAGCCTTTTATCAAGGGGAACACTGCCATTTCAAGGTGAAGGAGCGCAGTGCTTCATCTTTCTCCCTATCTCCTCCCTCTCCTCCTTTACCTCTCTCATTGTAACCATCTGTAGGTACACCAAACATCTATTTTTCAAAAGCATGATCTTCTTTGCTTTACATCTTTCACTCCCTCTGCCTCGTTCACCTGGAGCTTGCAGACCACTACAGTACTTAACTTGGTTGAAGGTCATTCATCTCCCAAGTGAGTGTGTTGATGTGGAGTAAAGCACTGTGGTGGTGCAATCGGGGCTGGGAATGCCAGATTGCACAAGGTAGTGCTGAATAGACAATCAGCTAGCCTACATGCAAAAGGTTTCTTAGGTCAGCATATTACTCAAGCTAGTCTAAGACATTATGCAACCCATTTTTGGGTCCTGACTCAACAACTGAAAACCATTGATCTATGCTGACCTTTTGTCTATAATAGGGGTATTAAATCAAAATTCAAAGAGGTCCAGTCACTAAACTTTCCAGGCCCCAAGCTCATAATGTCTAAATTGTGCTACTGTATGATTTAGAGCTCTCTATATGTTGGGTCTATCAAATAAAGTAACCAGTGTACATTTCCCTATAATTCCAACAATATGTATTGTCAATTTTAAAAGAAGCATATTTTTTAACATGCAGACACACTGAACTTGAATTTCACTTGTATAGAAAACAAATAAATCTAAAATAAATCAGATTTGTCAGGACTAATACAAGGAGCTTTATGCCAACATCAGAATCTTCTGAATAAAACAACTAAACATTGCCTCTTTTTGAAAAAGTTTAAACAGAACTTTGAATATCCCTTTTTCTTACTTCACCTCTATATTTCTAAGTGAGAGACATTGGATATTTTGAACAAATAACAATATCCTTTATCATCTTTAATGTCCATTCCAGACTAATTTCTTTGTCTTGTTTGTCTCACCTCTACGTCTCCTGTCTAGTGAGAGAAATTGGCCTTTGATTGCCCTGCCAGTAGTTTGAATCTAAATGTTTTTTTAATGTTGCCCCATGCGATATTTGTTAACACGTTGCTGGGCTGTAAATGAGTGGAAGAGGACTCGGGTGGATCTGTCATACTGTGCTCCCAGTTTAGTTATTTTTCACGCCCTCACCTCCGACTTCTGTGGACATGTTTGTTCAAAAGATCTGTATTTAGTCTCATAGTGGCGCTTCACATTACTGCCCTTGATTATTGCCACGGTTTAAGCCCATATGAGACAAACTGGTTTAGTACTTGCTCCAGAAGAACAAACATACATTGGTCTGTGCATTCATCTTTGAAAGCTTGATTTTCCGTTTCTACTTTACTTTAAAGCCATCCTGTGACCTCTCTCACTTCTATCCTGCTCTGTCATTCTCTCAAGCGTGTTGTCTATGCACTGTAAACAAGTGCTTTGATTGGCTCAGTTCAGTAAAGTAGCCCCATGTGATTGGTCTGGATCTTTGGTCTGGACAATTTAACAACTATAGGAATGAGGGGAAAAAAAGATTTTATTTCTTAAACCTGTGATTATGGAGCCTTTTCATAACTCCTATCCAGAAGTGATAGGACTACAGTATAATGGACTAGGGTGAAACTTAAATTAGAGGAGAGAGAGTAGAGGAGAAGCGAGGAGAGAATTGTAGTAAAGGAAAGTGCTGATCTAACAGGAGTCACTAACAGCTGTGTCAACAGTGTTTAAGCGCCCACAGCGAGTGTAGTTGACATATGCTAAGTCTCCGTATCACACAGAGAAGCTATTTTAAACTCATGCATGATAGATTTTGAGAAACTTGCCATAATTATTAACTGTGCATTCAAAATCTATGAATCTAAATTTCACTGAAATCTGTATCATTTCAATATAATTTGCCTGTACAAAATATGCAGACTTTCTTGATGCCTCAATTGCAATAAGCCTACAAACCAACTTATTTAACTTATGTCCTCTTTCTCTGAAGTTCCCTGTCATGTGGGTTTAATAAACTCAACCAAAAAGCAATCCGCTTTCACCTGGTGAGTCTATTTCATGGAAAGAGCAAGTGGCCCTGATACTTTGTACACTTGGTATGTTTTTAATTTCAGGCTAAATTAGCACCTTTAGGAGTCTTACATCTTGTCTACAGCACCATGAGGTCACACTGAGGGGAAGTGAGAGAGAATTTAGCCACAGATATGAGGAGGGAGGTGTCCCGTGGCAAATCTGGTGAGGTTACAGGAACGACGACCTTCAGACAGTGGGAGACTCTGGCACCGTCTCTCATTCCAGAGCCTGCAGTTACTCACCCTATCCATCTCTCCCTCTCTCTCTCCGTCTGTACCTGACTCTCTTTCTGTGGCTCCATAGGGAGTGGCTCCACAGTGTCTTTATGGTTTCCCCCGCCCAAGAGGGACATGGAGCCAAGAGACAGGCTTAATTACAGCTGATTATCACCTTAACAAGCTCTCTCTCTCTCTCTCTCTCTCTCTCTCTCTTTCTCTGTCGCTCTCCCTAGCCAAGGAAATCAATATATAAGTGTACACACACACACACACACACACACACACACACACACAGAAACAAATTCAACAGAGGATCAGAACTGTAACTGCAAAAGACAACTTTCACTTTTATCTTTCAGTCCTTTTATCACTCATTTCTTTTCAATAATTCTTTCAGAGCAGAGAGAGAAGCAGAAAAAGAAGACTTTTCAATAAATTTGGAGTCAGATCTTGTCTATTTAATGGCGAATGGACAAATGGATTTTTAATGGAGGCAAAAAAGGGGACAGATATTAGCAGCAGACAGCTACTGTAGGATTTGACCTCAACTTGATGCCGTGGGTGGATGAGGTAATGGTGCCTACGATCGGGAACCCGTGTAACACTAAATGTACACACACAGACAGAGACACACATTCACACACATGTACAGTACAAAGAGAGTAGAGGCACAGCCAACTGCACCTACAGCAGACAATACCACATTGTGTCTCCACCATGTTCCTTTTCTCCCTTCCCTATCCTTCTCTCTTTCACTTTCTCTGCCTCTCCCTCCCTCTTCCCCCTTTCCCCTTCCTGCCTCAGCCTGTTTCCTTCTACCCACTTAACCAGCTGTATGCAATACTCCTGATACTCCTGTCCTCAACCTGTCCCTTTTCTTTATCTCAGATGTGCATAGCTCTCATGGGTATTGTTTAACGGTTATCACCTCTATCTATGGGCTCATTGTGGCAATTGGCTGGCTCTCTCCTCTGTCTAGCCCTGCTTTCTAGCTCCCTGTTGCCTCTCCAGTCATCTCCCTCTTTCCTCCCTCTTTCGCAGAGATCCATATCAAGAAAATCAGAAATACAGATCTTACGCCCTTTCTTGTTAAGGGATACACGACTAATTTCCAACATCTGTCGCATTTTTCTTGCCAAAACACTGAAACTATAAGTCCATCTGTCTCAAACTGTTACCACATGCACACATTACACATACACACTGGTACACACATAGACACGCAGACATACACACAAAAATATACATATACAAACAAAACAAAAACAAAAATTTCTAAGGGCAGTTCATTAGTATTGATTCAGTTCTCATGCAAAAGTACATATACCCTAATACAAATGTCTTGCAAGAAAGAGAAAGAGTGCAGGAGAGAGAGAGAGAGAGAGAGAGAGAGAGAGAGAGAGAGAGAGAGAGAGAGCACACCAGAGGCAGTAGTTGTTAAAAGTACAAGATTAATAAGTAATAGAGTAATGAAAAGGTAAAACAAACACATGTTTAATGTATCTGCTAATAGCCTTATTTAAATTCACAGTATGTGGGCTTTCAGTTTCATCAGCTGGTGCTCTTCAATAGTGTGAGTGTGAGAAAATGTGTGTGTGGTGTGTGTGTTGAGTAAGTCAATTATGCTATTCCAGCAGAAGAGAACCTGACTGCACACTGCAAAGGTGCCCAGCGCCACTAATGCAGTCCCTGATCACAGTAACCTGGTCTTTAATGCTGCCGTGCATTAAGCTGAGAGATTACCCACGTACCATCAACACCCACTCATTCAAGTCCCTTTCTCTCTCCCTCTCCATATTGAGTGAGTAGCATACAGTATTTAAATGATCTACTTTTCAAAACGTAGGCCTAAAGCATGAATATATTAATATGTGCTATATGTTGCACTTCAACATTAATAAGACAAAGCCAGACTGCAGCAAATCATCCGGTCAGCGGAGACGGTGATCGGCTGTGAGCTGCCGCCGCTTCAGGACCTGTACACCTCCAGGATCAGGAAGCGTGCTGCTAAGATCATGGCTTACGCTTCTCACCCCGGACACTCCCTTTTGGCAGAAGGCTGTGGTCTGTCAAGAATGCACCAAAGTGAGATTTTTCACTATGGTTTGGACCAAAGAAAACAAACTGTAACCGTGATCACACTCTGAGTCGGGGCTCGCCTAAAGGTCCTGAGAAAGTTAACGGGTTTGAGGGTTTGAGAGGAGCAGCTTAGCGCCCCACTTTCAATTATGCATGTGCAGAGGTTCACATCGACACACACGCGCACGCATTCATGGATTTACAAACATGCACACGCACATGCTCACATACACGCATAAAAACACTCATTGTGTATCTTGAAAAATGGCCTTGCAGCAAAGAGCACATCAGTCAGTCAGCAGCCCCAAGGGAAGGAGAGAGAGAGTGAGAGAAAGAAAAACAGTGAGGGAAATGAGACTGCATGTGAAGCAGGGGGTTAACCGTGACGCTCCACCCTCTGGCATTCACTTTTAACTCTCCTCTCCACTCTGCCTCTCCTCTTTTCCTCGCCTACCTTCCTTCTCTCTTTCTTCACGGTTGGGAGAGGGGAAGCCACCATTCCCAGAGTGTGGAAATGGGGCTGGAAAACAACCATGGGGCATGGACACAGGTCATCAGTAAATAAACAAGAAAGCAGATTGAGTAAACGACTATGAGAAAAGGATGGGTTCATCGGCTATGTTTAAAATGCTTCGACATGCACCTTAATTGTTTACCTGCTCTGAGAAAACAACAGCCATCTAGCAAAACCTCAGACCCTGTACACAGAAACCGTAGCAAACATACCACAGACATAACATGACACATACTGTGGCTTTAAGCTGGGTTGATTGTAGGGAAGTGTTCTAACATGGAATGGATGATACAGTGCACACACAACAACGCTCTTCTGTACAGTACATCACAGAAGAAGGTTCAAGCTTTGAGCTTTGGGTGCACAAAAGAAAATTATGTTTTGCCAATGTCAAGAAGAGTAAATAAGTAAACACTTATGTGCACTAGACAAGAGAGTATGAGAAGAAAAGAGAAGAAAATGGACTGGACAACATGTTAAGTCAACATCAGGCTTGGCAATTGGCTGTTTGTCTCCTACCACCAAGCAGGGATTTAATTGGCTGCAGGGGGCATGGGAGACTGCTGTCTGCTTTCCTATGTACATGAGCATTGCGGGTAAAAGAGAGAGGGAGGAAAACTGCAACAGATTACTGTGCCAATTTCTCATGGAAGCAGAAGAGCTCTGGAAAGGATAGATAAGGAAATTCCTATCAAACAGCTGCCAGCCAAATATGTATCCAATAGCCAAAAAATGCACAAACAATTTATAATAAACCCCAAATAGTGACGGAGGAGGCTTCACCCTACAGCGTGGATGAGGTATTTTTAGCACAGTTGGTGATAATTACCATCTTTTCACCATGTTCTGCAGGAAAGCGCAATCACAAATACCACCATGAGGGTCGCACACACGCACACATACACACAAACACACACATGGACACACACTGTACACAGGTGCACACATTATCACGCGCGCACACACACACACACACACACACACACACACACACACACACACACACACGCAGAGGGATTAAAAACAAGCACAGCAGTTTCTGATGGCAACTAAAGAATACTCAACCATTTCATGCTCAGGCTATTTGATACACAATTAGCATTAAAAATAATGCCTGCAACTTACTGTAAGTACTGAAAAAAGCTGCTTAACTATGGATAATGGATAACGCCACACACTCTCACTGCCACAAGTTTATACCACTGTGTTGTGCATTGTCACGGTGGCATTTGTACAGGCATGTGTGAATGTGTCTCTGTGTGAATGGGTGCAGAATCATAACTAGGGACAGACCATCTAATCTGTTGTTATCACTAGAGCCAGCCAGTGAAATGACAACACACACACACACACACACACACACTGTATACATACAGTACACATATACAGTACATGCACGCATGACCACATACACATACACAGACACAGACAAACCACATCTATAATAAAGTTAATCTCTGATAACAGTACTTCATCATAATTTAACTTTCCCTTTTCTTTTTCTCCTTTGTCATCCTCCTAATCATTCTCATTCTTTCTCCCTTCTCTCTCTCCTCCATCCTCCTCCACCTGTTTATAGGTATACTACAGGTATACTAGTATACTGCACCTCCATGCTTAGTGGTATTGCAGCCTGATAAGTGGTTACTGACTCTTTCCTAGACTGTGTGGAACTCTACTCTCTCAGTACACTACTGGTTCCTTATCAGCCACCATCAGCCCTGTAGCTCTGCCATTAAAGCTGAAACAATGGGACACTCACTTTACTGAGCTCATCTCATCTCTGCCAAGTAATTACTGCCATAAAACACTGCTGTGAGCCCACACACTGTTACTGCCCTGCAACCTGTGTATCAAGACACAAACACACAATCACACACACTTACACAGAGACACCCGAGCACACCAAAACACGCAAATACAATCACTCCCTCAACTGCATCCACATACAGTATGAACACTAATGCTTAAGCGTGTGCATACAGTAGGCATGCATACCAACTTGCCCTTCTACATAAACACACACACACATACGCAGATACTGTATAGTAAGATACATCCAAACACGTACATACCTCTTTCGATAAACATACTCTGAGTGTACAACATATTAGGGCCACCTACTGTTGAGTTGCACCCCATTCTGCACAATCCATGCCCATGATTGTCAAGAGGATTCAAACTTTCTTTAACATCTCCCCACCTTCATCTCATCTCCTTTCATGACTGCAGTGGATTTAATAAGTGAAATCAATATTGAATCACAGCTGTCACCTGGATTCACCTGTAGCAGTAGTAACCATTGTAGAGTATTTGTAATGGGGAGAAACTAGCAAGAGACCAAAGGTATACTAAAAACAAACGGGTAGAATAATAGGGAGAATCAGAGTAGGACAGCAATCAGAGGTTAGATTAGCAATTGATCCGCTTAAATAGTGCATGACAGCATCAATCCACAGGGCCTTCAGTGTAATGCCTTAAAGAGCTGACACAGTAACACACACACACACACGCACACACACACACACACACACACACACACACACACAGACATAGAAACACGTACACACACGCCACTGTAGTTCCAGAGCAAATACCCCAAAGTCGGCTTACCATATTTCCTGTTTGAAACTAGTTTCAAACA
>CABFOS010143018.1:0-14102 GCA_900660315.1 Diretmoides pauciradiatus
TGCAATTCTTGAATTTTTTTTAAGAAGTTCTCAAATATTATCTCAAGACCATATAGATTTTTTCCTCAAGAATAAAAATGTCAGACTTCCTTTGATTTTGAACTATTTTATATTACATATTATATATTATTATTATTATTATTATTATTATTATATATTTATATTATTTATATTATTATATTATATTATTAATATTATTATTAAAACTAAATTAAATAAATAAACTAAACTAACTAACTAACTAACTAACTAACTAACTAACTAACTAACTAAATGTCGAGTAAAGATATAAAATAAGATACAGATACAAGAAACAATCAAGTTAAAGCAAGTATATAAATTAAAGATACAAAATACAAAGAACAAATCAATTAAAACAAGTATAAATGTACAAATATATAAGATACGATAAGGCTTCAGGATGTTTTAATGCACTTGCAGATAATGTTGCAAATTGTAATAAATTGCACTTGATTCATAACAAGGTGACTTTCGAGAAATGATCAGGAACCAAGGAGTTAAATCATGTATGTATGTATGCAGTTTATTTGATAGGGACAATGCAGATCAACATAGTACATCACATGATGCGACTGATGTTTAGCATATAGAGATTATAGCTTAAGCTAGTTTCCAACTCCTGTCCCTAGATGGGCTCTGAGAGAGAGAGAGAGAGAGAGAGAGAGAGAGAGAGAGAGAGAGAGAGACCCCGCCAAATTACATACAATTCAATCTTGAAACAATAAACTGTTTAATTTCCCATGTTTCAGTCCAGTGTTGAAATAGGTTTTTATTGGAATCGATGAAAAAACACATCAATAAGATAATTTGACTAAAAATGTCCTCAAATCAGCTCGATAGGTTTAAAATGAAAACCTTGCCAAGCTTGCTGTCTTTTTTTGCAGTGAACTTTATTGATCCTTATATGGAAATGATCTTTTCTCTTGCTCCTCCACCATAAGGAGGTCAAAGGTCAAAGGTCACGGTCAGTTACACAACAATATCCATGGAGCTGGTGGGGATTCAGGGATACTACTACTACTACTACTACTACTACTACTACTACTACTACTACTACTACTACTACATACTGGTAACAATACAGATGGATAATGAGGTTAAACTCCACGACCACATCAGAGAATTATAAAACCAAACCAAAAAAACAAGTGCCTGTTTCTCCGTCTGAACCAGGAAGGCGATGGAGTTGACGCGGAGAGAGAAGAGGATCTATATTTTAGAGACTAGAGGACTACAGCCATTTGTTCGTGTCATAGGTGGAGATGGATAAACTTAGACATGGTCCCAGAGAGAATAATCTCTTTATCGCCTTGCTTAGATGCTAAATATAGACCAACTTAAAGAAGCAGACCCTAGGTTTACCCACAAATAGAACCCACTTGATATAGTTCTCACATCAACTGATTGTTGGAGTGAAAGTAAAGCACCTCAAAGGTTACTATCTATAGGTCTGTCTGTCTTCTCTATCTATCTATCTATCTATCTATCTATCTATCTATCTATCTATGTGTATATACCTACACAAACCTCTACAAGTGACAACAACGGAGGACATGAAAACATGACAAAGTTTTGGGTACAAGTCCCAGTTCTTGTTTATTTTACAAACCAATAAATATCCACATATAAAGTCATTTCACGATCCAGAAAATAACCACATATAAATTGCACGTGCGTGTAAACAAACTGTACATAGACGAAGGTATAAGAGAAGCCTGCCTGGATGTCTGTCTTCTTCATATCCATATCCACCGGCGGAGGTAATGTAAAGAGTTTTTTTTTGGTTTTGCCACGTTGCTTAGAAACATTTCCTGTGGACGATGGAGGGTCCAGCCTCGTCGTACTCCTGCTTGCTGATCCACATCTGCTGGAAGGTGGACAGAGACGCCAGGATGGAGCCGCCGATCCAGACCGAGTACTTACGCTCAGGGGGGGCGATGATCTGGGGAAAGGAGGGGGAAGCCATGGATATTAATCAAATCATCCTTCAAAAAAGAATATGCAGAGGCACCTATTGGCGTTCAGACGACAGACTGAATAGTCAGAGGTAAAACTGTGACTTCTCTTTTTTGTTCACTTCATTAGTTGCATAATTCCCACTCTTTTAATTCTCATTCATATATTTTTAATTAATTAAATTTCATTGTATTTTTAGTGAATCATGATGTGCTAATGGGGATCCTTTAATAAACAAATAAACACATTAAACATTTGCCCTATCAAAAATTCTCTGTCCACTCCATTTTGGTTTCTCGCTGATACATACGTTATTAAAGGCAATGCCAAAGAAGCGAAAAATACACGATTTGCCTCTGCAGACCGTTTCATAGATCGGTGTCTCTTGCACCGTCCAGAATCGGTCAAAGCCGAGCGAACCATCAACCATCAACCAAGTCGTGTGCAGTGTGAATGTCGGGGCAAACAGCTGGAAACGCCACATACCTTGATCTTCATGGTGCTGGGAGCCAGGGCGGTGATCTCCTTCTGCATGCGGTCAGCGATACCAGGGTACATGGTGGTGCCGCCAGACAGGACGTTGTTGGCGTACAGGTCCTTACGGATGTCGATGTCACACTTCATGATGCTGTTGTAGGTCGTCTCATGGATGCCAGCGGACTCCATGCCTGTTGTCCAAAGAGAGGAAAGTTAGACATTTGAACTGGTTGTTGTGATGTGTTTGTTCTTGTGTGGCCGGTATGGTAACTAACCCACGGGGGAGGACGTCGGATTCGAACCCCAGGCTCAACCGCTGCGCCAAGAGAACCGGCTCCCTCGGTGGAGCTGTTATTGGACTTTTATCTTTGAGGAGTGAGTTTCACCTGAACAACTCGCTACCTACTCGAGGACTCGCGAGGGTCTACTCCGTTCCACTTGCTTTTTTTAATATATTGATGTCCCTTGGTCCTCTGTGCAGCACTTTGTGATGGAACTGTCTGGTCAAAAGCCATTTCTAAATAGATCTGACTGGATTTGACATGTGCTACTGAAATAACCTCTATCAACTGAGACTGAGAGCCGACTGCCACAGGCCAGTAAATATTGATAGAGCTACTCACCGATGAAGGAAGGCTGGAACAGGGTCTCGGGGCAGCGGAAGCGCTCGTTGCCAATGGTGATGACCTGACCGTCGGGCAGCTCGTAGCTCTTCTCCAGGGAGGAGGAGGAGGCGGCGGTGGCCATCTCGTTCTCAAAGTCCAGAGCCACGTAGCAAAGCTTCTCCTTGATGTCACGCACGATCTCACGCTCGGCTGTCCAAAAGGATGTGGAGTATTATTATTTTTTGGCTTTCACGCCACAACAGATAGAAATCATGTCTATCAAATCCATCAAAATATCAATATACACCTTAATATCAGTTGAGTGAGGTAGTGAAGGTACAATGTAGATGAGTAGAGGCCTGTATTCAAGAACCCCCCGGACACCCTGCCAGCACCTCGGGTGAACTGTGAGGTTGAGACAGATTTCTTCAGTGGATTTCTTACCAGTGGTGACGAAGGAGTAGCCGCGCTCCGTCAGGATCTTCATCAGGTAGTCCGTCAGGTCGCGGCCGGCCAGGTCCAGACGCATGATGGCGTGGGGCAGAGCATAGCCCTCATAGATGGGAACGTTGTGGGTCACACCGTCACCAGAATCCAGCACGATACCTAAACAGGGTCATGTCAGTAACATATTAACAGCAGGTCTCAGTATTCATTCATCTAGATCAGAGGGTTTCAGAGTGGAAGGCTCCAAACAGGTTCAGGCTCAGTGAATGGAAGTGAAAAAATGTTGACATCAGTTATTACATTAGTTATCAAAAGGAGATCACGTAGAATATCCTAAATATGTGATTTGGTTAAGAGATGGTTCAGAGATTCAGTAATTTGGGGGAATTTTACTGTTTTTTCTACTGTCCCAGAGTCAGAAAACAATAGATACCTTAGGACAAACTTTTTTTTATTAGGGATGCACGATATTGAAATTTAACCTGATAACCGATTTTTTTCCTACACTCTCAGAAAAGAGGGTTCTTAAAGGGTTCTTCACAGAGAGATGACTTTTTTGCCTCTTAGAAACCCTTTTCTCTTGGCAAGCTTCCAGAGGGGTTCTTAGGGAGGCAAATGGTTCTATCAAGAACCCTTTCTCTTTAAAGAACCCTTTTTGGAAGAAGGAGTTCTAGAAGGAATCTTTGGAAGGCAAAATAGTTCCATTATATTTGTTTGGTAACTTTGTTTTGATGTTAAACTATAGATAATTAATCACAAATTAATTAGGGTTCTAGGTGACACCATGAAAGGTTCTTTGTAGAACTCCATGGGATGGTTCTAGGTTCTTTGTTGGGGCTCTAGGTGTAACCCATCAGGTAAGGTTCTTTGTAGAACCTTTGTAGAACCTTTCCAAAACCTGCAGATAATACAAAAGAGTACAGTATTTTTCCTTATCTTCATGGAGGTACAACTTTGTAGAAATTGAAAATAGTTCACAAGGGCTTTGATACATGACACACACCCAAGAAAATAAACTGATTGTACTTTACAATACAAGTAGAACCATATGTCAAGAACTCTGACCAGACACTGTCATATGCTGTTTGCTTATGTTTTATAATGGCCGTGAAGTTCCCCACACAGTCCCAACCACATACGTCTTGAAGGGGCTTGTCCTCCTTTCCAACATTTTGTTTAACATTTCTTAGCTGTTGCCAAAAGAAAATTAATTAATTTATATGATGCGGAACGTGGTGTATCTGCAGGGAGAATGCCAAGAAGGAGATGACATGGGTCTGGAGTGATTACCATGATATCCTGAATGGTAAACAGACTAAAACCTCTGTATTTTGGGACAGTGCAACAATATATGTGACAAAGTTCCAACCTGGCCACATTGCCTTCAACATATAGAGGATATTTCTTTATTCAATTTATTAAGTTTATCAGGAGTCACGAAAAAGCGATACAGTATCTTGAACCGGAACTCTCTAGTTCTATTACAGGTGGTTGTTTTATAAATCGTTATCCATACATTCCCCCAACTCTCCTCTGATATACTTGTAACTCAGTCACCCATGAGTTCAAGAGACGATCTAGGGGCAACACTTGCATTTTAAAGGAGAATGTGATAGACATCTGACACATTTGGACAATTTCTCCCATTCATTTAGCTGACCTGATTTTAAACCCATCTCATCTCTTTTTTAAGTGTGTACTTTTGAGTGAAAGACTTTCTCGAGTGAGTATGTGGCCAACGCGTGTTACCTAACAAGGTGAGGTCGGTTTCCAGGTGCACAGCAGTGTCCATGATGAGCTGCTCTCTGTTGTCTATGGCAGCCAGAGCTCTCTGTCTGTTTACTGACCAGTCTTTATACGTCCTCTCACTCAGCACCTGCAACACAGAGCAGACATGGTAAAGACATGAAATGGAGTCCTTGTGGTAAAAGACACATGCTGATAAATATTTATATGTCTGAATATTCACCTTCTTTGTAAAGCAAAGGGTACGCAGCCCCTCCCTAGCATACCAGTCAAGGTGTTTCTGAGTATTTGCTGCAATACTCTTCTGTTTCCCTTTGACTTGCTCTGGAAATAACATAGATTTATCTTTTGAGGCTGATACAGTTGATTGGTGTTCATTTATGTAATAGCCATGATTAGTTCAACAAAATGTACAAAATGTAATAAATGTGTAATTACTTTTACCTGCACATACCTGCATAGGGTGTACCAAGTAGCTCCATGGTAGCGTAGTCTGCGCCTTTAGTGTAGAGCACAAGCTCTCTGGTGATTGGATGTCGCACCAGAACGGACATCCTCTTCCTGTGGGAGTCAAAGGTCACGGTGTCCAGCACCTCAAACAACAATTCCTCCCCACATGGGACTCTCACAGTCACACTGCCAGGGGTCCTGGCCAGCAGGGTGAAGCCATATGCCTTGGCTGCATACACCAAAGCTGCCTCATCCGGGCTCTCGGCCTCATAGCACAGATTATCCGAGGTCACCCCAGGCTTGCTGCTCTGGGATTGAGTATGGAGCCCACCTTTTCTTGGGGCGTTATAATGTTCTTCCTCTATAACTGGGCCCTCAGAGAAAGCACGGCTCCTCTTGGATATGTGCTGCCAGGTGGTGATGGTTTCACGAAGGGAGCCAAGCTTTCTCACCAGGTTAGATACGGTGTCTAATGGATTACCTGACAGAGAGGATTGTGGAGATCCACTCACCTAAAAAAACACAGGGATTTATACAGCATGTACTGTTTTTAGGGTGTGTTTATTTTGTTATTTTCCCCATATGTTCCATTTTGATTCACTAACATTTCAATAAAAATACTTAAGAAGAACGGTCTGTCTCCACAAAGCACAAGAGGTCCAAACTCAGTCAAAAGGAAAAAGTAGTTCTTCTGGTGCTTTAACCTTCAATTACAAACTCAAGGGAGAACCCGCCAGTTTCTCCCATCCACCAGAACTCAGAACAGCGCAGTCAAGAACAACGGGTAATCAAATTAATAAGGGCAACCCTGAGTCCCCCTGCGAATCTCCCCTCACTGTGTGGTTAATTTAGAGAAGAGACAAAGTCATTTCATCTGGGGCTTTAAAGAGCAATTACGGAAATTAGTACTGACCACTGATGAGAGAGGAGAAACCTTTTTCCAACAAGCATGAAAAATTCTACTAAATTTCAGAGGTTGACAAGGAGAATGTCAACTTCATTGTGGTGTGCTGCTGAAATGATATGGTTTTCTCTTACGTCTTACAGCCAGATAGCAGCAGGCTTGCAGACCCTGCTACAATTAAATTCTAAAACCATGCATAAGGAAATCAATGAATACTCTAAAATGTTTGCTAGATGAAAGGTTGGAAGTAGTTTTGCAAGTTTGCAGATATCAACAGGCCTCTGGATAGTGGGGTGGGTTTCAAGAGGATAAACGCTCTCTCCCTCACTACACCCTCCATCTCTACTTCCCATCCAGCGTCACAATAAACGGGGCACTCACCCTCTGTCTCTGAGCTGTTGCCGTGGAAACCACCACCGTGTTGCAAATGGCAAGAGCCAGAAAAAAGTCCAGGTAGGAATCTGTCTTCTGGCTGCTGCTGCTGCTGCTCCCCGTCCCTGCAATCCGCTGAAGCAGCTTCATGTCTGGAGCCACCTCCGTTTCCTGTTGGTGTAAGGTTCATCAGTTTGTTAATTAGTAGCTATTGTTCACACACTGTGAAACGCATCCTTCCTTCCTTCCTTCCTTACCCCCTACTTTGAGCAATCACTGACATGACTGGACTGGAAATTACCTGGATCAGCGTTTACCCTCTTCACCAATTTGTTTTTTCCTATGCAAGTGATGAAAATTCTGAGAAAAATGAATTAAGGAAGGAAGGTTTTTGTTCACACAGCAGTGGAGCAATAAGAGAGTCAGTCCAATAACATCCTGATAAGATATTCTGTCTGTCAGAGACACAGAAGAAAAGTGAAGGGAGATCAAAGAGCTCGGTGGGCTCGTGTTGAGCATCAGGACTAAGCAGTCTTTTGCTGTCTCAGCTTCTCCATGACAACAACTGGCCTGTGCTCTTCGCCCTGTAGGCAAAAATAGAAACAGAGCTACTGTACTGCATATCAAGTCAGTGATGACTAATGTATAGTGCACATTTACAGTTTATGTGCTATCAGTAGTCCATGCCTAATGAAACCCAGCACGACCATATGTTCCTTCACAGACACGGGCAGCTTTAGGCCAAAATGTATGTGGTCATCGCTGACATCTAGCAGCTTGGCCATCTGCAATGGGGACTGGGACCATGAGGCCTCGTGTCACTGGTTGGGGTGAGATTTGGGTAAACATAAGGCAGTTTGAGGTCTTCTGAGTGTGTGTTCAGGTGTGATATTTATTTAAGGAACAGGGATCCTTACGTACTTGTGGTTTGTTGATAGAAAATAGTCATAGGTAACAACTAAGTGCATTCATCTAATAGATTTTCCCATATGAATCTGTGCTTGTACAAACTGAATCTCAGCTTGAACTAGGACACTAATTACTTGATAATTGGACAATACATTCCAAAGCTAGAAACAGAACCAATACTGCTCTATCAACAATCAATGGAAGACAATATTTGTCGAATAATACTTTTTTATTGGAAAGATTTAAATTAAAGTAAAGTTAATGTACTCTTATCGCCTTGCAGTGGACCCTTATGATTCTGTGCATTAGAACATCACAGTTCAGAAAGCAGGAAAAATACAGAGTCGCATCAAGGAGTGGTGAGACAAAGTGTCTTGATAGCCGTCACCCTATGCAAAGTTTGTTTGCAGTTCAGAAGCCCAGTTCACACAGGAATACTTGTTATGACATAAAGTAGTTTCAAATTTGTGGACCCCCCAAGTGGCCTTGAGTGTAGTATCTGACTTCACCTCCTGTATAAGCTATCGTACCACCAGTGGAACACCAATGACTATATTGCCCTGGGCACTTCCTGTGACCTTGCTCCTGCATTAGCTGCCTTATAACAGCAAGAAGAGCAAATAGACCCTAACCCATGTACCCCCTAATATCTAGCTTTGCTTCCTGACTGAGCTATCATCTCACCAGTGGACTGCTGAAGGCCACGTCCCCCTGGGCACTTCCTGCGACCTTGTTCCTGAGTCGGCGGCCATGGTAATGTTGTGTGTTTTCAGAGTCAGTGTCCAGAGTGTCCATGGCCAATCCTGTCAGTGGAGGCCGTGGCCGCTGATTGAAGATGACCTCCTCCTCTGAATCTGGCTCATCAAGGACGGCCAAGCGAATGGCTGCAAATCCCAAAACAATGTTCATACATACACGCTTGGCAGTGGTAATGATGGTAATCTAAAATGAGGGGGAGAGTGAATAAATGTGTTTGGGCTGGTGTCTTCACATCCACATTTTACCTGGCATTAGCATGCATCCGGGGTAATCAGATTGTATTCAAATAGAGAAAAACCTGGTGTAAATGCATTAGGGTTAGGGTTAGGGTGAGATTTAAATGACCAAAACCGCCTCTGGAGATGATCAGAGATGCATTTGGCAACAGCACAAAACTGTAAATGTGATGCATCTCTAATCCATATACAGCAAATGGAAATAAACTTTGGCATGCAGATCCAACCAGGAAGTGCATGTGGCAGGCAGCTCAGAACTGCAATATACTTTAAAAAACTAGATTGTCTGGATAGTCAAACCAGAAGAGGGGTTATTTTAAAGGACATAAATATTATGAGAAGGAATGAAATATAATGCAATGTGCACTTTGTGAGGGAAAGAGAAATCCAATTACATTGTGTATACTGGAGACGGATTTTACTGTCAGGTGTAAAGGGGCCCCATGGGTCACAGTTTACCATTCTCACTGTGCGGGTACTCAGTGCCCATGATTGTACATCGGCGGAACACCATCTTGTTCTCAGTGAGGGTACCGGTCTTGTCTGAGAAGATATATTGAATCTGGCCCAGGTCCTCCGTAATGTTCAGGGCCCTGCACTGCACGCGGCTGTCCGAGTTCTCATCATACAGGTCGATGTCATTGGTGATGAAGAAGATCTGGCCAATCTTGACCAGTTCAATGGACACATAGAGAGATATAGGTATCAGGACCTGAGAGAGGAGAGGAGAGGAGAGGCTTGGTGATTTTAGAATGCTGGATAACACACACACACACACACACACCTGCAGCAGGATGATCATAGTGAAGAACATGTAGAAGCCAGACAGAGCAGGAGTGTCGAGGTGGCCATGGCTGTTGGGGACCAGGTACGGGGGCATGCCTGGCAGCGTCTGCAGCCAGATGAAGTGACCTGTATGTGTAAGGACAGGGGATTAATCACACTGACTCTCTTGCAGGGAAGCAGCTATTTTTGGCACCACTCCTTCCCCTGTCCCCTCCCTCTTTCCTCATATGCATTTGGGCTTGTGGCCAAGTGACTGATTGCGTGGTATTGGAAATTATATGTCCTCTCGTAAAGGTACAAGGGTCTGTCCATTAATCTCGAACTTAAACCTCAGTCGGTTTTTGGATAATGTAGTGATTTTAAGGTTAGTTATATAATTCATCACTGACCTAGTGCTCCAACAAGACACATGACGAAGAGAAGAATGATGCAGAAGATGACGTCTGTGTTCAGCTTCCGCTCTAGTTTGCTGCGCTTGTATCTTGGCCCGTTGTTGTTGAGCATGGACTTAGTTTCATGGCCTTGAACATGGGGTAGAAAGGCATTGGTCCAACTATCACCATTAACAGGCACTCGATGAGCTAACAAATATTTCAGTGAACACCGCAGGGAAATGATTATTGATCTTGTAATGTTCATCCAATAAATATTTGACTTGCTTAAGGGATAATGATCCCTTATAAGGTCGTCAGGCGAAACACCTGATGTCCTCAGGGTGGGTGGTTCATGCAAGTACAAAAACACTGAAGCTATGGTAGATGGTATCCCTATAGACCAGGGGTATTCAAAGACTGAGACTGGGAGCCTCCCCTCAGACAAAGCTTGGGAAAAGGCGCCCCCCTCACAATTAGTTTACTTGCTTCATTTCGCACAATTCCTGGATGCCTATGGGATCATGATGTTATTTGATCCCATAGACAACAATTGAGCCCAGATAGCCTAATGTTGCTGCTTGGCATAACTTCAGACTATACCACATACATTTTTTAAAGGTCTGTCCTAAGACATTTATTACTGTACTGTAGTTTCTGACTCTGGGAAAGTGGGGAAAACAGTAAAATTCCCCCAAACTACTGAATCTCTGAACCATCTCATCAACCAAATCACACCTATTAAGGCTATTCTACGTGATCTTCTTTTGATAGCTAATGTAATGGGTTTTTTTTCCTTTTCACCATTCACTGAGCCTCTTCTGAAACTGCCTCACACTTTGAAAACCTTTGCTATAGACTATGTGGAGAATATACCTGCATACACCACAAACCCAACAGCATGGTCCGTGTTTCTCAGTGTGCAGCCTCGAAGCAGCAGACTCTCAATCCCAAGGCCCAGCCTCTTCTTATCAGGTTTCTCTCTGCAGCAGGAGGAAGTGAGAACCCTCTTTCTACTGTCAGATCTTGTTAGAAATTCATTACCACCTATATAGTGCCTATTAGCAATCCTCCTCCTTTATGGCTCCAGCTGGTCAGGATGGGTAGACTGGTTATAAAAGCTATGGCGCCCAAGGAAATTGATTATAGCCTATTACAGCCTAATAATGCCACTGGCGGCATTAGAGAGTGCAGTGAGTGGGTTGGAATTAGTTTTGCTTGGCTGCTCTCAAATGCTCAAAGAACTGTTTGGGGAATCCTTGTGATTCGTGTATTTGATACTCACACATAACCCTTGAAATGATTCAGATTGTTGTTGGGCCTTTCACACACAACTATGCTGCTGAAACTTTCAGGTTCAAATTCAGAAGTCTGGAAAAGGAGAAGAGATGAAGGCATAAAGTCATTATAGTGCGGATGGATTTTTTTTATTGCAACCTGATCTGTGCTTACAGAATGAATCATGAGGCGATAATGCGTTGCCACTCTGTAAATATGCTGTTTTGATGTTCTTGGCCCATCATCAAAGACTTTGACATACTGACACGTGTTAAAGTTGCAGGTGAATGCAGGATTGTTCATCAGGGACCACAATGGAAACAAGTCTTGACTTTTTTGTGTATATCCCTGACAATGTCCCATATATCACTGGTTTTCTAACCACAGTATTTGTGGATAATTTGTCAATAAACTAAACTAAACTAAAGTAAACTAAAGCCTGGACTGACAGCATTCAGCTGTAAAATAGACACCTATCAAAACTCAGACCACATGAGATTAGAAAAGAAAGGTGAGGCGATGCAGAAGGGCGGGGCATGGGAAGCTGTGAAGAAAGTAGAAAGACAGGACAGAGGGACGTTTAAATATTGAGATATATTCCTCAGGTCCTCACCGAGGTGGAGAGGCCAGGCACCACCCTCCGCTGTTTCAGGTTGGTCTCTCCATCCAGGTTGGCTGTCTCTATGTGACACACTCCATTAGGGTCTGATGTGTGCAGCAGCAGGAGGTCTGCAGGAATGATCTCATTGGAAACCACCTTCATAAAGTCTCCCACCTTCACATCCTTCCAACGCCTCTCAACAAACTCTTTCTGTTTCCTGAGATAAAAAAATGTAAATTTTCAACAAGTATTCTCTATAGATTGTTTTCCAGAGTCAGCTGTCCCTGGTCAGCTTTTATATTGATTTATGTTGCATTTATTAAGTGCAATATTGGGTATATTTTGTAATCTTATTGTATGCTTAATCAGTCAGATTAAATATCGACTGTGTTGTTATAAACAAACAAACAAAAAAACAACACAATTGCAGCACACGAGCGAGTTAGAGAATAAACAATATAACCAGATGAAAAATCAATGCTATTGTTTTTGGAATGTGGCCCAGACATGTAGAACAGGGAAACTCTCCAAAAGGTTTGGGGCAAAGAGACAGACAGAAGCAGAAAGAAGAGGAAAGACTGTGCACCATCTTTAAGTCTCCGCTGAGGAGTTTCTCAGGACTCTGACTTCCCAGTTGTTGTTTGAACCGGCGTGTCAAGTGCTTGCTAATAACCATCAATGACAGAGAGCAGTAGGCATGCTGCTCTGCATGTAGGACCTGATCGGACAGCTTCCAACCTCAATACCACACCTAGTCCCAAACAAAGCTGGGAGGGAGTTCACCTATATTTAGCATCTTTATGTGTTCAGGTCATACTCTCTTTAGGTATGAACGTATAATGAACGTCAGCCAGCCTAAGTTTCCAGTTCAGTAAAGTCTATTTCTCATCACACGTTCCAGTCAAGCAGCATCCCGGACAGGACCAGGAACCTTTACGCATGCCAGTAAACCATAATGTTCTCTTCAACTATTTTGAAGAAAATATCAGCCTCATCAGCCCATGCCAAACAATAAAGCTGTCTGCCTGTTCATCTGCCACCCTCATCAAGTCATTCACTTTTGATTGCCCAAATTCAGCACATTTCTGATCTAAAGCGATAGATAGAAGGTAAATGCTTGCTGTTTTAAAGTTGGCTCCGCTCCAAATGGGCTACCGGATGTCTCTGAAGGATAACGTCTGCAATTGTTTATGATTTTGTGGAGATAACAATTCCTCAGAGATAAAGTAGCACTTAACCGGTGCACTGATAAACTGTTCCTTGGGAGAGTCTACAGGACGTGTAAAGACTAATGACCAAAGGGAATAATGCTGAACATTTCTATTCTTACAGACACTATTGAGGGATTGGAAAACCTGCTGGGTTTGATAGTAATAACATCGGTTATATTGAAATCCTGTTAAGATGAAATGAACTCAGTGCCCTGATCATGCATTGAACAAGCATCAATAGGCTATGGGGTGTGGTTTAGCTATACTGATGACTTGGAATGAATAGCATTAAAACCAGGTGGTTCTTACAATGAACGATGGATTGCTATTATTCATGCAGCATGCATAACAAGGGTTTTTTGTTTTCAAAACCTTTTATGTCAAGTGGATTGACAAGACTGAGATTGAGACGATAACCCACATCGTCACTCAGACACTTAAGGTCACTGTTAAACAAGGAGCAGGTGAAGGGTGATGGGGAAAAAAGGCGTGCGTCCGAGAAGGTCTCCTGAGTTGAAGCTGAATCCAACTCATCCGACTGCATTCCCTGCGGTTACAGGAACGCGTTACGTGCACTTGTAGAACGAGTGACGGTTGTAGGAGCTGTAAGGATGAATGGATGTGTGTGTAAACAGGGGAATGCAGTGTGCACATTTTCCATGTGTGGAGTCCTGACAATTATTCTTCAGCTTCCTCTAGAAACATTTGTCTAGTTCAAAGAAATCCCGGCCGATCGATTGCACCGGCTGATCCATTTTAATCTGTACAAGGCCCAAAAGAGGAAGGAATGGTAGCTTTAGCATCCCCACTCAGTGAGCCACGAGACGCCCAGGAGAGCTCACAATGACTCAACTGCTGTTTATCTCCCTGCGTGAGGCTGAGATGGCTGAGGTGTTTGCTAACAGACCCACAGGGACTGCTGTGTGTCCACTGTTGTGTCTGGAGTCTCGACTTGAGGCCACCTGGACACCCT
>CABFOS010143019.1:5548-16715 GCA_900660315.1 Diretmoides pauciradiatus
TCCTCGTAATGCCTATAAAGAATAGTGTAAGTCAATACATAATCATGTTATCATTAAGCCAAATACTGGTCAATATGCACAAACAGGCAAATCAAGAAGCCTATACAAAGCACAATCAAACATGCCTAATCAATAGAGCTGATCCATAGAAACAATGGAAATCTAGGGACTCATTTAAGCCACATGGGGCGATTGTGTTTAGGTGATGTTATCCACCATATTTCTGCCTGTAGAAGTTTGCGATCAAAGTCTCGTCTACGAGTGGAGGGTTTGACTTCTGAGATCCACGTCTGAATGTCCATGTTGGATAAAGTGTGTTGCTAGAGGGTAGGTGACTTGCGCCTTATGTTCTGTTATCCTGGTTTTCAGTCGGCGAGATGTTTTACCTATGTTTAGTTGGAGACAAGGACATTGAATTGCGTATATCACACCCTTTGTGGCACATGTTGTCAGGGTATGCAGGTGGACACTCTTTTTGGTATGAGGATTGATGAATTCTTTGAGGCGTGTAGATTGTGCACAGCAAGCACAGTTTCCACACGGCTGACGTCCAGTAGGCGGGTCCTTAGACTTCCATTGTTTCTATTGATCAGCTCCTCTTCTATAGATTAGACATTTTTGATTGTGCTTTGTATAGGCTTCTTGATTATTGACCAGTATTTGGCTTAATGATAACATGATTATGTATTGACTATGTTTGTTTGGGTTTGTTTCATTTATTGCACTTAGGTCACAGACCTTTACCACACCTGCCTAGGATGAACTAATCATGATGTCAACCCTATATATTGGACAGGATTCCACACGCTCACCATTGCTGCCTGAGGAAGAGTTTAGTACTCATTGCAGTGGTCTCTATGTATGAGTTCATAAGCCTACCGGAAACGCTGTGACCTAACTTGATGCGTAATTAGCATTCAATTGTTTTTTTTCTGCATTATACAGTGGATTCCCTCTTCGTTTTTGTAATTGGGACTTTTCTGTCATTGGGAGAGTTACCTTCAACTTGTCTGTGAGGTGTTAATGATACACATATTTGAGTACAGTTTATCCTATGACCACTGCTGGGAAAAATACTTTTACAACAGTATTGTAAACAATCTTATTCTAGAAATTAAAATGATAAAGAAAATAATCCTGTGGGGTGATTGTCATCATAATGCCAGATGAGAAGCACTTCCTGGTGATGCAGGGAGGTCACATTCTATACATTTTGATCTCATTTATGTACCATATTAAGGGGAACTCATTGTATTTGAACCCTTTCAATAAGTTTAGCTCCAATAATGCAAATCCCATTCTTGATATTCCAAAAAAGGAATCCCTTTATAATCTAATGTAACTTCATAAGAATGCAGTGGATGTGCCATGAGAATTGTATCTGCCCAATATTTACTCGCTGTAGTTATTCAGTGTTTGTTAATGTATTTTGGTTTGAATCCCACACAGTTCTCTCCCAAGTTTCATTATCGTGGAATAAAGGAATAAACCTTCTAGGGACAGTCTGATCCCTCCATGTAATATAAATAGTAATATTAAGTCAATAGTGATAGTCAAAGTCAAAAAGTCAACTTAAAATGTTATATCTTTTTTAAACTATATTAAAAAAAAGGTTAATGGCATTAATTACCAAGCTAACAATTTTTAGGAGATGACATATGAAAATGAAATTAATGTGTGGATTTTTTTTGTTTCTTTTCTTTTCTATTTCCGTCAGTCCACAGCCATCAGTTGAAATAATGTTCACCCCTTATTCCAGACAGATGCAGCTCTGACCTATGACGCAGTCCACATTGTGTCCGTCTCATACCAGCACGCGCCGCAGATGACTGTGAACTCACTGCAGTGCCACCGCCACAAACCCTGGAGATTTGGAGGGCGCTTCATGAGTTTCATCAAAGAGGTGATGGGACACCTTTGGCCTCATGTTACTGTTTGATTAAAGTGCTGTTTAGGTTGGAGCATATTGACTGTGGTGAAAGTGACAGAGCGGACAGAGGACAGGGTAGTCATTTGGGACCCAGATATTTACCCAACAAATCGATCATATCAACATTACAAAGCAGACAAAGCCTTGATAGACACATCAAAGCAGTGTTGTTGTCATCTTTATAAATTCCCTGTATTCATAACCTATTTTCTAGATGCCACATAGTGTAACCTTTTGAAAACGCAACTTGTGTAATCAGCTTTTATTTCATCCAACATGAGAGTGCCTCAGAATAGACAAACAGGCTGTGGAAAATGGCAGATTAGAACTGTGCAGTATTTCTGTTTGTATCTCTATTTATTCATCCAATAAAATGGGTGCGCTTTAAACTTGAAAGGAGGTGTGGCTTAGACAGAAACATTCAAAATGGTAGTAATCGCTATTGTTGAAACAGCAACGCATTAAACTTGTGGTTTTACAATTACCTATCAATAATAATAAGTATAAAAAGGAGAATTTGCTTTTTAAGGCTGTACAAATTAAATGATATGTAGCCAAGCAAACACAGTTACAAAAAACAACATAGCCATGAACAATTATAAACAGGAAACACATTTTAGAAAGCAAAATGTAGTTCCTTATCTTCACTCTGAGCTACTGTATGCTAGTGTGAACTGACTGAACCCAACCACAACCCCTTACTGCAGGGACACTAAACACTCTGAGCGAACATTAGCAGGAACAGTTCACCCCAAATGTGAAACTTCTGTCATTACAGTATCCTCTCACCCTCAAGTCAGTAGACACTAAAGTTTGTACGACCACCATTCAGCTTAAGTTAACCTCCACAGTTCCATCTCAGCCGACTCTTAAAATGTTGAAATGAACGGATCTGATTGCTTAGAGCTCCAAGTACCATCAAATTCCTCTAAACACCTCATGCCGCATAAGTATTTTGTAGTAAGCAATTGCACAGTTAGTCCAAAAAGCTACAGCACACTTACCATATTAACTCCTATACTTAGCACAGATAGTTCCTTGTTTTGAAAGTGCTCTCCTAGAAAGGCCAAGTGCTCCAGCACAGACATCTTGCCCATTGATTTCAGTCACATATGCTTTCACCACGACTATACACATACAATAAAATAATATGAATAATATTACACAAATTTGGAACAACAAATGTTTATATAAAACACATTATTTGTACTTTGCCGATCAGCGCTACTACTGCTGATCACCATTTCATCTGACCTGGTGAATCAGCATAGGAAGGGTTAGCGCCATCAGTGCTGAAAGCCACCGATAGGACCGGCCCTGTAAGGACTGGCGTGTACTAGAGACAGTGTATGTATGCATGTGTGTGTACGTGTGGGGGTGGGGGTATCAGGGGATGGTAATAGGGGACAGTAATGTATTTTCCTCCCTCATGGGGAATCAAGCAAAGGAGATGGTTGTTAATTAACTCCGTGGTCTGGAGGGAAAATGCATTGGAGGCGTTGCGATGTAATGTAATTAAAAAAAGGAAATGCTGCCTGTGCGCTGTGTGTTTGCACTTTTGGTATGTGGGAAGAGCAGAGTGAGTAATAGGTACATGTGTGCTTTCTCGACAGCACATGTATGCTTACCTGTGCTTAATTTTTCGCTCATGTTATCATATACAGTATACTTTATGAATGTGTTTGAATAGTATGTGCATATATATATAATTATATTATTTTTTCAGTCCCACTGGGATGGTTTGACGGGGAGGCTGTCCTTCAACAAGACTACTGGTCTACGAACAGACTTCGACCTTGACATCATCAGTCTAAAGGAAGAGGGACTTGAAAAGGTAACTTACTGTATATTTGAAGTGATGAAATCCTGCATTGCCGCAGTGGTCATTGTAACATATTTTTGCTCAGATTTCATGCAGAGCTCAAAAAAAGCGCGTTGTAACAAAAACCTGGTCTGTCTTAAATGATTCAAGCAGGATCATTCTTTGAGCTGAAGCAAGAATACAATTTTCTAAACATATTCCTCACTGAGGTGGAGTAATGGCACAGCAGTAATATTCTTATGATACATAAAAGTGGAACTTTGAAAGAACAGTTAAAGAATTAATAATAATTATGTGGAATGAATAACGCAGATTTGACAGTATCATTTACCTCCTAACAAGGAAGCAAATTGGCTGTTTCTACATAAGCATAAGTTAGTGGATCATAAAAACAAATTGGATTAGGTTACACATTAGGGTGTTAATTGCAGTCTCTTAATGGTAATTTGAGGTGATGCCCAAAATGCTGTTTGGTGGTAATGAGCTGTATAAACATGTTTTACAAAAAAAGAACTAAAAGGTTGGTAATGTAGACCTTATTTTATTATACTGGAAAGAAAAGTACCCTTTAGACTATAACAGCTTTGTCTACTAGAAGGCTTTCATACATTATGAATATATCAAATAGGGATAAGTCCCATTATGACTTCCTTAAGCACTCCCTAAAGGCTAAAGACTATCTGAGGCTTTCAGCGTGTAGCTTTGCTGTTCAAGAATGTAGCACAGCTGCTTAAAACGGATTCTTCTCCCTTTCGCTGGCATCTTGCCCCACGTACTGTAAATGAAGTTGTAGCACACTAATCTTGCAAAAGTATTTGATGCTATGTTACTGTAGCATCTTTTCATTGTGTCTCTGACAAATCCTATGCTGAAGCATGTTAACGTTTATCCAGCAGTGTGCAGAGGATTGCTGGATTTTCACCCTCTGTATATCCATGGAATCGGCTTTAACTGTTGGAGCTGTAAAGTTGTGGACTTTTCTTGACTAATCCATTGTTATTGAATATTAGCACACGTTTGAGCTCATCGTGGAATTATGAAGAGGTTTTCAGAGTGGCATTTTCATTAGATGCTGGCATGTTCAGTAAGGTAAAGTAAATGGAACACTTTCCATGTAGTTGCATGAGAAAATAACTTGCTTCTTTGGCTAATCATGTTTAACGAACTGAGCTAATTGTAATTGGGCACAATTAGAAATGATTTTTCGGAGTAGAAGGCATTCACAGATATTTTTAAATCTGTCTCTGCTGGAGTCTTCTTTGGTAGTGTGACACGCTGTAACGCTTTACTAATTAGAGCATATGCCACTCTGGATCAGACATTACCGGGCGTTTTTCATGCTTTTGTGGGAGGGTTGTATGTCTTTAAATGGATCCACCTCAAGCACAAATGCCCATGAATATTAAAAACTGTGTATGTAGTTATGGAGAGAGTGGAAAGGATGAGAGTAGAGTTTAGTGGGGATCTTGACTTGCAAACGGAAATTGTTACCGACAGCCACAGGACTATTTGTGGTAATGATATGTTCCAGAGTGTGTCTCTACAATATGCAGAGCTTTTTGCCCAAGGGCTCCTCACATGTACAATTCCCTCTATTTGTTCAGATCTGGCTTATTTTAGTGGGATTACTCAGAGCAGCATTACTTCCACGATGTAATCCAGGCTTTCAGGCTGGAAAACCCTTGCTATGCTTTCTTTAAAATGAATTATAGCCATTTTATGTTTTGCGGGTAGAAAACTGCATTGATACAGGGCCTTATCTATTTATATTTTTAATACTGTACAAGACATTTTAACCTACACAAAGTGAATCAAATAAACTAAAATTACCATCCATTGAACAATCTAGATTTATGTTTTGCATAGGCAACTTTCATTTCTTACCACGGCATATTAATATTCCTCTACAACATATCTATTAAGCATGTCCATTAGTTCAACATACCATCCATCAAATTATTCTTAGATTTCATAGATTTCCCCGTCATGCTCAATTTCTTTAAAGACATACATCTAACTACTTTCCTTAAACTCTCTGACCTGGTGATATACAGTAAAGGTGACTCAGCCAATCAGCTAATGCTGCTGGAGATGTGCTCCACCTGCCACTAATGTAGGAGGGCTGGGTTGCCGGGTAAACCGATGGGGTTGCAGCCCACCACGGAGAGCAGAAAGCTTAGCTACATGCTTTTCATCTTTTGCAGGTGGGGAAGTGGAGTGTGTCTGGAGGTCTCAACATCACAGAAGTGCCCAAACGGAAAGGGATGAACATCACTGATTCCCTGGCTAACCGCTCCCTCGTCATCACGACCATCCTGGTAGGTCACCTGCGTTGCCCGGCACAAAAGATGTGCTACCCTCCGTCTGTCCTTGGTTTCCTTTTAGACAAATCACCAAAGGTTCCAGCTTCAGAAAAAGTCTAATACTATTCCCGACAAGGTTTGTTATCCAATATCAGTATATAATTGTTATCTTTAAGTAACTTTAAATCCCTTCTGTGATGTGCACAGAACATACATGTCAGATCTAATCATAGTGGCTGGCAAATGTTCGAGTTGAATTAGTATTGTCTCTGATTCAGGAGATACAGTAGATCACGAGGTAACGTCATAATCATGTTTATTGAAGAGAGTCTTGAGCAAAACAGAAGATGGAAGCTGTGAGCTACAATGAACTATTCCTGATAATTCAATTAATTACATGTTCAGATGGAAATAAACAGGTGATCCCTCCCTCATCTCCACATCACAGTCATTTGTGGTCCCTCCATTGTATATACTTTACACTGTCACTGGAAGCCTGTCTGAGGGTCTTTGTGGAGCTATCAAGGAGGCGTTGACACAAACGTCCCCCATGGGCCTCCTCTGGACAGACGTACAAGTTAACAATGATAAACACTGTCATTAAGCCTAACTGCAAGCCTGTAATTATGACCAAGCGAGGTCAAGAAAGGATACAATTAATGTCTTTTTGGTGCCAGCCATATTAATTATTTCTCAAAGAAAATACGGAACATGGATTTGTGTGGTGTAATGTTGAAGTACTACAATAGGAAGTGCTATTGTTTGCTAATTCTGTGCAATGCTGTTGATTGAGTGGTGTTAGTGGTGTTATTCATTGAGTGGTGCCAGTGTTTCCACCCATTTGAGTTTGGCTTGGCTACATTTTCCTCCTTACAAGATGTTTGAATAATTGTTGACATGTTCCTTGATTCACAAGTCCTTTAGGAATCATTAGTTTGAGATCATAAAACTGCCTACTTTTCAAATTGCTGAAGAGAGTTTCAACTCTAATATCAATCTCTTCTCTTAGCTTAATGACATTGCATCAGACTGATTCCAGTGATGCATGAACAAGACGTCTGACAGCTTTATAGCGATAACTCTGTCAAAGAGATTAAGACACTTAATGTGTTTTCCTCCTTACATTAATTGTTTGCACCCCATTGCCTGTAATGTCTCTGCACAGGCCCACTTCCCTTCTTCTTTCTGTTATGTACGCCCATGCTGCGACTGTGAGGGTAGAACTGGTATAAACACTTTGATTTGAGTCCAAACCTTGGGGAATAGCAAGAATTGGAAGGCTAGAAACAGATGGTAATGACTTTTCTTCCATTAACATGCAAACTTTTTGATCGAGTTAATTGGAGAAAGTTGGAAAGTTTGTGGATAAGCTGTTTTTAAATGCATTGTCAGTATTCAACACTTATTACTTATTGAGGAGGCCGTCTTAATTGTAATATCTAATTGGTTTCATATTTGGATGGCAAGCCATTAAAGATCTTTATATGTATTTATTTCATATATGGCTTTTTTGGACATCTATATTATGTTAAAATTATGCCGCACTAGAATGTTAGTTTCAGCCATTCTTCACAGGCAGTAGCATCAAGTCCATAACACAAGATTAGAGTAAACAGTGTAATTGGTTTCCACATGCCATCACCACGTGATTATGTATTTTTCTTGGGCACTGCAAACACTCTCTCCTTCGCCATGAAAAACAATTTTCAGAGGGAACAAAGACTGTGATTGTCTATTTTTTCCTCATTGAATGTATCTTTTTACTTAGTGTCACACGGGCCATGTTTGGGAAACACAAAGCAAGGGTCACCTTCACGAGAGAATCAATTACTCTGAGCTGAGTTTGTAAATTATACATCTGGCTATCGGAGGCAGTAAATTGTATTGCAGTCCATGTATAAATGGGCCAACATGTTTTGAAACGCACAGCAGGATATGCAAGTCGGAGAAATGGTGACAGACGCCAAATTAAGAAAATCATTTATGAGCTATTCTGTCTTAGTCATTGTCACTGCAGGCGTCGCTTCAGTTGCTTCCCCCTGTGAGTTTGGTGACAAGCGATGAAGACAACATCACAGGCATGTTCCATTTCATTGCAGCATTCTGTTCCTAATCAAGCTTTTACACGGCCCAAATTATGAGCAGCCAGGCAGGATATTACAGGGCAGTAAAGAGTGTCAGCTCCCTGACCATAAAACGAACCGACCTGTGCACCGACTATATAGGTCAGCGGGCAGCAGTGTGGGAGAGACACATTGAAAATAATAATACTCTGTGTGCATCAGCTTCACTAGTACCAAACATATCGATGCAGTCACTGCTGTGCGTTTTCCGGGACACGAGATGTACAGTATGTTCTTAAATTTGCTCAGTTCTCAGTGTGCTCATCAGACATCACACTAATGTAAGAAAACCCCTAGCTCTTTCTCATATTTAAACACACACACTGTAGCCACACATTGAACGTGAATCTGCTGTCACTCTCTGTTAAATGCAACAGCGACTCATCACCTCAGATCACTTTGCTTCAATTAGGTGCATGTGCTGAAACAAATTGAAAAAGCTGACCTCACCATTGCTTTTCATTTGATGTTTGGGGTCTGCGCAGGAGGAGCCATATGTCATGCTTAAGAAGTCTGACAAGGCACTGATTGGCAACGACCGCTTCGAAGGCTTCTGCATTGACTTACTGAAAGAGCTGGCCAGCATCCTGGGCTTCACGTACGAGATCCGCCTGGTGCCTGATGGGAAATATGGCTCTCAGGACGACAAGGGCCAGTGGAACGGCATGATCAGGGAACTGATCGAACATGTGAGTTGCACTATTGCATTGCAACAATTACCTCTAATCATGCTAGCAGCTGCAGATTTGGTCCCTGATGTCTATTGCATACAGTAATTACCGTCTATTTTTACACTTTGATCATTCCATATAAATGTCAAATGTTTTAGATCACCAGGTAAATTGATGAAAACGTGACATTGAACTGAATTGCATTATGTCCTCCGTCCGTTGTAGATAGACGTGATTGAGTGCAGGACACGGCGAGCTTGCAAAGCTGTCAGAAACATTTACTGTATGGCATGGCGTTGTCAAGGTTGCCTTAAAGTTACAAGAGTGTTGATACCGCTCAGTGAGACAAGTCACAGCCTCTAAGCCAGACTCTTAGGATGAACATGTATATGTCATATCACTAAGCAGTAGACCAGACCATCAATCATACTACTGATAGGTAGCGGAGAATCCCTCCACTATGCTGAATTTAAAGCATCAAAGGGCAGGAATCAAACCTCACATTGATGTGATGGTGGCAATTCTCTGCTGGCATTTGACAAGTGTCCCTGCTAGTGCTCTCTCTTTGTCCTCAGCCACATTGGGTCAGCACTGTGCTTGGCTGAAAAGTTGTACGGTAATAGCTTAAGTGGCATTTAGTGGAGGAAATCGTATGGCAGGAGTCAATGGCTTGGTGCTCAAAGGGCTTGGAAAGGTGGGTTACCACTGCAGCACTTTATCTCTCCCTCCAAGCTTTTTGCCAGATCCATACTGATAACAGTCACCTTGAGGGGAACAAATGGATTATTAGAGGCAGAAAATGCTGGCGTGAGATGGAGATACAAGCATCCATCAAAAACAGTACCTATGCACTTTGTATTACCCTGTACTTTGGTTTAAAGGGAGAAGCTGTGCGTGGCCATGGAGAGTCTGTTCATGATATTATGAGCTGTCAGTCAGTAGAGCATGAGACTCTCAGTCTCAGGGTCGTGGGTTCGATCCCCACATAGTGCCAAGTATCACCTGTGCAAGTCGCTTTGGATAAAAGCGTCTGCTTTGTCTGAAATGCATTATTATTGTTTTTGATGTTGCCAGGTGGTATTTAAATACAGTAAGTAAGATTTGAGAGATTGAGACTTTCTGGATTGATCTTAAATTCGAATGAATCCCAATCGTTTGCCCCCATAACACAAATCCCATCTACAGTACAGTACCGCAGGAATATTCCTGTTAGACTAGATCTATTGTTGTGTTTCTAGAAAATGCTATTTCAGCAGCCCCATGCTTCACAGTCACACACACACACACACACACACACACACACACACACACACACACACCTGGGAATTGCCCAGTACAACCAGTCATAGTCAACTGTTGGCCAATGAGCAGCTCCACATATGGTTTATAGTTTTAGATGGAGGGGACTGTGGAAGCAATCCTGCTCAAATAATTAAATGGAATGGTAAATGGACTGTATTTGTATAGCGCTTTTATCCAAAGCGCTTTACAATTTATACACTTCACATTCACCCATTCACTCTCACATTCATACACCGACTGCGGCAGCAACCATGCAAGGCACCAACCTGCTCGTCGGGAGCAGTGAGGGGTTTAGTGTCTTGCTCAAGGACACTTCGACACGCTACCGGGAGGAGCCTCGAACCGGGAACCCTCCGATTCCCAGGCGACTGCTCTACCAACTGAGCTATTGCCGCCCCCAAATTAATAATTAATAATTACCAACTAGTACTCTGCATTTAATAAAATGGCTGTTTAATTAGTTGCAATTGGAGAAATCAAACCAGCATCTACATAGTAGCTCAGGCGACCATTTCTGTCCTCACCTTTGTGACCTCTGATTAGGGAGGAGCCTTATAACTCCTCCCACATGTGATCTCATTGGCTCTCACTGACCCTGCCTCTAATGACCTCACATGTGGGAGGTTACACAGGTGAAAAGGAGGATGGGTGACTTAAAATACAGGGGAATAATAGGGGTCCCCTATGGCACACAGCTTTGTCTCATAATAAAGAAGTATATCTTGCTTACAATTATAAACAATACCACAATTAAGCCAGTATAGTCCAAAATGCAAAGAAAATAACCACATTAAAAGAATAAAACACAAAAGTATTAAAAATTCCTGTTTATTTATAAATGAGCAAATATATGCATTTTTAGCATGCATGTATTTCACTATTTAAAAAAAAGTTTATTCCCATTTTTGTAAATAACATCATGTGAGTAGTCTTCCACTAGAGAGAGATGTTAATCTATACTAGTAATTGCTTTTACTGCTTCTTATCGCGTGACCACGGATGCATCGCCTCTTGTG
>CABFOS010143024.1:9797-25304 GCA_900660315.1 Diretmoides pauciradiatus
CGCTTCGAAAGAATGCAGGGGCAGGGATTGGTTAACAATGTTGTTTTTTCGAGGAGGCGCGTCATCATCATCCACATGGCAGACTCTGAAGGAACCATCGACTCCGCAGTTACATCTGTTATTGCTAATTGTGTCGTAAACAACACATTGCAGTGAAAAAGAGCTAACATGTAAACCCCTCTGTATGTGTACAAATTACACGCTGACATCACATGAACAAATTGGGACGTCATGATTGGTTCCAAGTGACGAAAGGTCATCCAATCAGCAAAGACCTCGCCCAGTGGCCCTGCATGGCATTTGAATGTTAGCAGTTTCAGAGTGTTTGGTGGAGTGGAGCTAGGATGAAACAGGATGATACTCAGGCTACATCTTCCCTACACGGTTGTGTGTGGAGTTGTGTTGTTGTTGGTGCTTTATTGTAAAGTCCTGTTACCATTCACAGTCAACCTCACTGGAACACTCTCCTGTGTGCACCAATGTTGAAAACGTGTATAAATATCGATGCTTTCTGTGCAACATCATCACAGGGACGTGCACACAACACTCAGTCTTCACGTGTATCTCAGTAGAGGAAGCAGAGATGACCCAGGGCATTTAGACATATGTTTCTGAGAGCCTGGAGATCTTCAGTTGTAATTGCTGTGTGTAGGAGGAAATGACTGCGACGTTAAATGATATATGTTTTTAATTTAACCGACAAATTAGTGAAATTATGACAGGTTGCTACAATGTATGAAATGGAATGTAAACACAAGTGGGATGATTCATTCACAGGTAAAATGTATCAGTGTGTGTGTGTTCATAACTGTGGCCTATTTCAGAGCTTCTCATTGATAATTAAGTGTCTGTACATAACTACATTAAGGGCACAATTATGTTATAATGCTTTTATGTTATGTACATGTTTTGAGAAGCTTCAGGGCACTGCGGGAGGGGGTGTGTAATAGTTCACCAAGTATCAGCACGTTTTGCATGACTTTGATTTGATTTGATTTATTTCGACATACTCGGTAAAAACAGTAACAAAGCAACATAAAAATCACATAACATACAAGAAAGAGCATGTCGAGGATAACACAATAAAGTTTAAAATAACAGTATAAATCAACTATAAGACAGCAAACTCATCACCATTACGTTTGAATCAAAACTCAAAGCAAAAAAACAAAACAAATCATTATTCCCCAGAGCAACACTGTCTATCAACCAGAACAATAACCTACCTTCCAATATCATTTTGGTCAAACAACATTTCCTTTTAAAAATTGTATAGGTCTGACTTGTTTTGATCAGCACTGGGAGCTGATTCCAATCAGCCGCAGCCAGATACAGGAAGGTGTTCTGTGGCTGAATAGCCTGCAGCCAGTGTTTCACCCTTATCTACCTGGTATGTTTTGGGGTGATGGTGCGTGATGGAATCGGGGCAACTCTGTGAGATGTCTCTTGAGTCGACTGAAGTTGCTCTTCTTCTACATTTGTTTTCTGGACATATCCTTCCACTGATTTGGTTTGGACGTGCAGGCAACCTCCTCCTTGATGCATCTGTGTCCTGACAGTGTTGAATTGACACTGTGACTGTGAACATTTACATTGCAAGAGCTCCCTAATCCACCGTGCTTCAGAAATGATCCATATAGAACACTTCCTACTTATCACACTCTAATGCATGCATTGTGTTCTTACAAACCAAGCATGGAAAGAACAACAGCATCTGACCATGTATTTAATACTGCATAACTATCCTGGTACAATCTGCCTCCTCAAACGAGAGGGAGCAGACTGCATTGGTTCTATTGTGGATGAATGGATCTTGGTATGTGTAGAATGTGTACAGAGGTTTCTATGACTGAGCTGTGGTTGACTTCGCTCTGGGTCTCATCAGGCCTCTGCCGGCCTTGAGAGGAGGTAGGATGGGAGCAGGGCTGCACCCCAGAAGAAATGAAAGAGGTAAAGGTACCAAGTCTTCCGCTGACCACTATCGCTTTTACATTGTCACATAGAATGACCTCAGCATTAGAGCTCCTTTTCCTTTTGTGTCCGTTTTATCCTGGTCTTGTATGCCTGTACCTTGTCATGCCTCTGTCTCTGCCTGTTGCCTTCTACCTGTTGTTTGCTGCCTGTTGTTTACTGCCTGCACTTCTTGTACCCGTTCAGCTGCAACTAGTTTTTGTGCTTTTTTCCTTGCCTCGCCCATGTACCATGTCCTGCCTGTGTCTCGCTTGTCGACTGCTGCTTATTTGTCTGTTGTGTTGTCTATATTCTTATGCTGTTTGATGTTTGCTCTTTGCGTTTACACTAACATGCTTTTATCTTTTAGCCCCTTTCCCCTCAAGGGCTGCCATTTTAAATAAGAATCTGTTCTTAATGACTTGCCTGGTAAAATAACTGTTAAATCAAATAAATAAATAAAAAGTTACTAGATGCATTCTGTACAATTTGTCGTAGTCTGATCCAGAAGAATCCAGCCTGGTCCGTGCCAAGACCTCACTCACATAATAAGACCGCAACTGATGTGATACCTGTAGGCACTGTCTGTGATTCTGTGGTTTTACTTATTTGGGAGAATAGTGCTCAAGCATCATGACTATTCAAACCTCCTCCTCCTCCTCCTCCCATTTTAGTGGGAGAATTTAAGAAAATAAGTTGTTGACTCCAGAGCTATAACCTCTGAATTGGAAAAGTATGGGTTGCTCTCAAGATATTTACATGTGGTCAGCCACAAAAAAAGCTTTGCCACCACACGAGTATAGAGTGACAGCAAATACTTATGGTTATATTTTACAAGAAAGAGCAATGAGGAAGAAAAACGAGAGATGAGATAGAAGTGACAATCATTGAAGTGAATATTTTAAGGGGCTGCAATAACAACATTTCTTGAACAGCACCCTCCAACATTCTTCACTTTCTCTCACTCAAGATTCAGAGACCAGAGACATATTCCTTTTGGCCCAAGATGAAGGATGCTGCAGGCAGAGAAAACCTTGCTATCATTAATCCCTGGGACGAGAGCATAAAACACCAAGACTCTTTCGTCTCCTTCAGACTTCACAGTTTGGACAACTGGACAGCACACTGTCAAACCAGGGTTTACAGTGCTGTTTGATCATTTTATGCACCCTGGAAAGACTTGGAGACACCATACGGGAGCATCTCTGTTTCAGAGGAAAGAGTGAACATATCTCTGATCTCGATGGAAATCCCTGGGGAATAGTTTTTCATCTCTATCCCTGAAAGGTCTCTGAAAAAAACAAGAGATTCTGATATTCTTCAAAGGAGGCTGAGAAAATCTATAACTCGTCTGGGCGGAGACTTTCATCAATATCGCATGAGGAGCTCGCTGAGTCTTCATGTGAAGCTGCATGGCGGGAGGTTTTTTGTTTTTCTACTGCAGCTCTGACTGCATGAGGCTGCTTTTTCTGTGGAGCTGTGGGAGTGTGGCAGGAGAAGGCATGGTAAGGACATCATGGAGAACAAAGTAGGTCCTGACAGGCTGGAGGTCCTGGGAAAGCAAGGGATTATGGGGATTTGCCCCCAGGTACGCTGTCTTCACTGTGTTGTACCGTGGCAGCAGATCCTGACATGCTGAGTGGGACTCTAATGCCTCTTGCCAATGTTCTCCATCTAAATTATTAATAGTATTCAGTCGTTCCACTGTATTTTACATGGACACAAAGAGAGCAACATTCAAAAAGGTCCCAAAATAAGACACATTCTGGCTGTCCTGGGTCTAAGCAGGTGACGGATGGATGGAGTCAAACAAGAAAAGGGACAAGTCTCCTCCTCCGGATCAATCAGTGTATTTCTGCTTCACTGATTCCAGGAGAGGAGATGAGCATGAAGAGACTGCACTGCTACCAGGTGACAGCTCAATCAGTAGCTAGACGTGTTAGAGACACACAAGTGTGGAAGTAATCAATTACATTTACTCTCTTCTATAATTCAGTAGCGCTTTTGTGTACTTGTACTTTCTTGAGTTTTTTTGAAGTTAGCAATTTTACTTCTGCTTATAAGGGCAACAAGTAATGTTTTTACTGCCTCATAGCAGAAAATGAAATGACCGTATTATACAGTATCTGCGGGCGTTGATAGGGATGTTGATCAATATCAGTGACTCAACGACTGCTACAACAGATGTTGAATTTCTGGATTTCAAAACTCCCTTTTGTTTTGGAAGAAAAACTCCCCACCCATTACAATTCCAAGACACTGTAACCCCCCCACTTACTCACATTTTCAACTGCAACTGCTCAACGATTAAGGATGGTGCTGCGTTCAAGATCCACCAGCGTTAAAACCCATTTTACTCTGAAGGCTAAAAAGTCTCGTTCTTAAGCCAAAAAAGCAAATGACCAAGCGCTATTTTTATTATTACTACAGTATTCTGCAATGTGATACCTTATCTTTTCACTACATGTTTTTTGGATCTCCAATTAGCACTCATGTCTATGGTGAAAAGGGTTTTAATTGTTTGTGTTCTGTTGATGTTGCAATTATTGCTGATCACGGATAGAGGCCAATATAGGCCATAGAATACTTAATGACCCTATTAAGCCTCTTCACATTTTAAATGTATTGATTACATACTGTTAGAAATATGTGTACAGTGTTTTGTTGCTACCTAAAAGCTACAGCCCCATGTGACAAAAGACACATCTCTATACCTTTATTTCTGAGAGTGCAGAGTTCACATTTCATATGGGTCTCTATGAAGCATTGCATCATAAATTGACCAATGATAAATTGTATCTGCATAAAGCCTGTGGAAGGAAAGTTACCTGCAACAATCAATGCTCAAATGAGCTCATTAGCTGAACAGTGAACAGCAAAGTAGATTTAAGTAGATTTTCACATCAGTTATTTTACTTCTACATAAGTAAAATTTAAGCAGAATGACAGTATTTTTTAAGTAGGATAAAACAATATAAAAATGTCCTTCTCCCTTTGTTAATATCACACTGTTAAACATTTTAAACAGCATATCTACACTTTGAATATCTCAATTCATCAATATTACCAAATCTCCCAGACAGCGCATTGCGTTTGAACTCCACCAGATAGTCCATCTTCCCATCTTCATCCTAGATTATCATAAAGCTGTCCTCTTCCTCCTTATACCTGCCCCCCACCCCCCAGAGGTCAAGTGTTATCTTGCAGTTGAGGCTTTGCAGCACTTATCTCATCAACAGCAACCCCACCTGTATGTCTGTCAGTGCTGTGACCTCTCCACCATCCCTCAGGTAGACAAAGACATGCACTGTATGACCTGCGCAGAACAAATAACTGTATTCATCTAGACTCTCCTTCTTTCTGTCTCTCTTCCTCCATCCACATTGCAGGAGACAGAGATGGAAAGGACGTCATTATCTGGCAGAGGGCAAACGGGCCGTTGCTGACAATGATAAAAATCACAACAAATCTCTCATTACAGGAAACAACAGTCAAATGGACTAGTTTTGGTCCCCCGGCAGCACATTCCGGTTGGTTGACCTGGAACTGATACTCTTCTGGGTACAGAGAGAGGAAGGAAATCCTTGAGCCTTGCAGAAACAAAGTGTGAGGTCCAGTGAGTGAAAGTAGCGTAAAGGCTTCTTGTGTTGGATTCACACTGTGACTGTGAACATTTACATTGCACGAGCTCCCTAATCCACCGTGCTTCAGAAGTTATCCATAAAGAAGACTTCCTACTTATCACACTCTAATGCATGCATTGTGTTCTTACAGATCAAGCATGGAAAGAACAACAGCATCTGACCATGCATTAAATACTGTATAACTATCCTGGTACGATCTGCCTCCTCAAACAAGTGTTTTACCCCCGCAGAGGAGAGACAGGGAGCAGACTGCATTGGTTCTATTATGGATGAATGGATCTTGGTATGTGTAAAATGTGTACAGAGGTTTCTGTGTCTAAGCGGTGGCTTGACTTCGCTCTGGGTCTCATCAGGCCTCTCCCGGCCTTAGAGAGGAGGCAGGACGGGAACAGGGCTGCACCCCGGAGGAAATGAAAGAGGCAAAGGTACCAAGTCCCCACTGACCACTATCGCTTTTACATTGTCACATAGAATGACCTCAGAAAAAACAACCTACAACTCATGTGTCCGTCAAAGGGGCCACTTCTGCATGTTTCAGATACTTAAGTCACACATTTGAAAATAAAAAGTACATTTGGGACGCTGTATTGATTGCAGATGGAGTAGATGTGGGAAGGACCAGCCTGCTGTCCATCAACACGAACATTTCCTCTCTGAGTCTGACAGATGACACAGTAACACCTCTGTGATACACAACAGACCCCACAGCTTTTTTTTCAAAACGGAATCGGTGCTGTCTGTGCGCAGCATTAAAGAATTCAAGCTGTTTGGATTTTAAAAAGTGATAGAGGAACACGAAAATGCCTTTGCAACACTACCTTGGATCTTTGTCGTGATGAAGTAGCAGTTGTCAGCATGGTGTATGAGTAACATAGTGAGTCAGGTTAAGTAAATATACTTGTAGATGGTTCTCATTCTGTACCATACTATATTGTGCAAGGCAGAGCGCGCACACACACACACACACACACACACACAGTGCCCAGAGTAAACATGGAGTCATTATCCACTTCCTCCTCTGCCTCCTCTGCCTCCTCTGCCCAGCCATGGCCACTTGACCCTCATAAAAGTGATGAACAGCGCCTGCTAGAGATGCTTACTTGTGTTAACACTGAGAATCTGACTGGTTAGACGTTCAGAGAATAGGACGCCGTTTACTGTTGGCTTGCCTCAAATCGGTAAAGATGCACAAAAAAATCTCAAACTGTCTCTGTGCCTTCATGAAATGAGCATTAAAAGGGCCCCCGCTGGCTCCAACTCATGAATGGGTTTTAAGACGTCTCAGGGCAGAGCAGCTTATCGCTCAGTAAACATATGACATTGGTTAATGCACAGCCAGGCTGCTTTCATGGGGTTCACTGTAATGCAACACCACAAGTTGGAGGGCATTAACTCTGCTTGTGTGACTTTAATGGAAGCGGGGGAGAGTGTGGACTCCACCTTAGAGCCTTTAGTTGAATGTATCTTGGCTAACAAGTCTGTTCAAACATTTCCCTTCCTCCCTCACAAAAGGCATAATCGTTTCACTCCAGTGTCTGCTAACAATGACTTTTATAGACTTAGCTGTCAGGCAATTCATAGCTTTAAATATGGTATTGACTCTTTTTTTTGCATTGTAAAGCATATGATATATTAGTGTATACTACATGAAGATCAATATATCTTCCTACCTATAGATTTTCTACCCTTTAAACAGATATACTGCCATTCAAAAGAATAAAACACAGCAATATTTAAATACTGTATAACTAAAACATTTCAGCAATTCAGACTGAAACAGGTTGTTTTTCTGGTTGATTGGTGATCTTCAGCAGTCTAGATGTGATGGGGAATAATTCTCTCCCTAAAGTCAGCTCAACTCGAATCTGTGATATCATCAAGACACAACGCCTGGAGTTTGTATTGAATAGGAGACCAACTGTGTGGTTACTGTGACCCAGGGTGAGTTTCTGGTGATATTGTAGAACTGCTATTTCTAAGAAATCAAACTCATTTGGGTGTGAAAGGTAAAAAAACAACAGCCTTGTATGATCCCATGATGTCAGCCTACCACTCATTGCCAACCACTCATTGGTTTTGATGACATGATGGTTTTGACTCTGGGGTAGGAGTTCATTATCATCATTGAGACACCTTAGGCTAATACTTTCAACATAGTCGTTCTGCCCTCTATGTTGATCATTGCATTCACTTCAGTGGCTGTTAGTGTGAGCCACACCTTTATTGCCATCTATCAGTTTAATGGCGGTGTAACATGACGCTATGCAGCTTACCCAATAAAGCCAAACTATTCCCACCCTTACCTGATCCATTAAGCAAGGAGCGGGAGGAGGGCTCATTACGGCTCAACTGGGGCACAATGTCATACTGCAACTCATAAAAAACATGGCTTCAGCTGCTGCGGGGGCCATGCAGCTCACTTACACAGGCATTATTTATGCTGGGGGGGGTGTGTGTGTAGGGGGGTCATATCGGTGTGGTGCCCTGTCTGTCACGCTGCTGGAAGGGTCCAACCTGGGCTCAGTGTTTTTTATATGCTTTCGGTGCCAGGGGCCCCAGCTCACCCCACCGTGGGAAAGGAGCCCAATCATCAGGTTATGTGGAGGTTTTTACGGTGCATTGTCCAGAGGAGGTGGAGATGGGAGGCCCAGAGACCAGGACCTTTGTAACCTCTGTGCACACACACACATACACACTTCACACACATATACATTCTCCATTTCTTCCTGTTATTTGTAACCCAAGAGAGGTTGATTCATTTAAGTGCTTGTTGGACTTCCTGGCCATAAGCCTGAACTCGTGTTGCTCATCTCTTTCCCGTATTAGACATATTCAGCCAGGATGTATGTGGTTGGCTGGGCAGCGCCTCAGTGGGCTTGACAAATATGCATCTCCGTTGATTATCTCAAGTCCACCACCACCGACTCATCCCTCTCTTGGTAAAATCAATCAGCTGTGACCGATTTTAAGTGAGCACGTCAACCTCAGAGCCACACATTCATTGACTAAGCCATTTAGCATGATAAGCAGCGGGGTTTGATCTGGTTTTGCAGCAGAGAGAACGAAGATGCAGACACATGTTAAGTAACTTCCTCTTGCACTGTTAACATAAGTGTACTGCTCATGATTTTGCAGATACATTACATCCCTCATTACCTACAGCGTGCAAAGCATTTCAAAGTTGCCATATTATGTTACCGGGTCAGTTACATATTTTTCAAGTATTGGTGATGGTGTGTATGTACTGTATGTTTTTTGGCTGGACTGCAGAATGCGAGCCAGCCCTACAATAGGGGAAACCGCTGACTGACTGACTAGCTGAGTGACGTGAAGTTAGTTGAATGTGATGTTACACCATTGGTCAACTTGCGCACATGTGACATTCGCACATGTGATTAAATGCATTCAAATGACTTCAGAGCAAAACAAACATGGAGGTGGCCCGTCGCCGCCGGCCGGGGGAGATGCTGTGGGAAAGCGGCGGTGTATTTAATATTGTGATGTGTGAATAAAGCGAATAAAGCTGTGAACTCTCCATCCTGCCTGTGTGTCTGTCTGTCCCGGCCCTGAGTGTAGCTACACCCGTAACATGTAGCATAGCACCGTATTCATGTAGTATTGTATTGTACAGTACATGAGGGAGAGAGCACACGGTCAGGGCTGTAGTACAGGAGTCCGGTTGAGACCGAGTTTTGATGGTCTTGGTCTCGTCTTGGACTTGTAGTTAATATGATTCGGTCTCGGGAGTGAATATGACTCAGTCTTGAATCGGTCTCGGGAGTGAATATGACTGATGAGGAAATAAAATTCCAGTGTTTGGCGGAGAATTACATCATTGGTCAAGAGGGAAGGAGAGGGAGAACACACACGGTCCAATCATTGTTTTTATAATTATAATCTCCAGTGACCAGCAGGAAATGATACCATATTCACAGTTGATAAAGTTATGCAATATCATCTAGCTGCAGCCCCAGAGAAGCCAGAAATGACAAATTAATTTAGTCCTCAAAACATGATAATTTGGATGAAATGTCTTTAGAAACATCACTTCTATTTTAGGCAATAAACAACAATATGCTATTTTAGTCAATAAATACAATCCGAAATCTAAAATACAAGGAGGTCTCAACTACTGCCCTGGGTCCAGCCACATACTAGGTTTTGACCTAGTCGTGTGTGTGTGTGTGTGTGTGTGTGTGTGTGTGTGTGTGTGAGCGAGAGAGAGAAATAGAGAAGTGGAGATTAATGCATGACTCCAACATCTGGGATGTTTTTCTGCTGCGTGCCTCCTCCTCCTCCGAGGGGTCATCTTCTACTATCTAACAGATGAATCTCTCCTTCGTCTTTCCCTTGCACATGCACACCAGTGAACCACCGTAAGCGTCATGGTTCATGAAGCTATGGGAGTTCACAGTGTGACCTATTTGATCTACACCCAGTGAGGCTCCTTACCTAAGTGGGGTCAGATGGTTTTGCATGCTGCTAGTGGATTACAGCATCAGTTATTAAGCAGCATGATGCCCCAAACCCTAATGCTGCATTCACGCCGTGGTCCAAAAACAAACTATATCACCTGGCATTGTAACTGTGGGGAAAGATCTGCATCTTTTTGAGCATTTTTTAGCAGTTTATGTACATTGATCAAATTTAACAATGATCTGTTAAAAATAGTGTAGAAATGTTTTAGGTTATATTTAGCAGAACTTATTAAATATAATTCTCACTTTAAATGATTAGGAAGGCAAAGAAGGGAATTAAAAATAGCCCAGTCAAGGGTGTATGGCTACTAATCTTCTGCTGCCCTATTCCTTCTGCAATTTCTGGTTTGCCATCTACCACAATGTGAATGCAGCATAACAATGCATGCATGACCAATAGGAAACTTTCAGAAGTATTTTTTTCCAAATATTTTGAGTAACAATTTTCATTGCAGTTGAACAGTCAGTCAAGTTTGAATGTTCAACATCACTTGAAAATGCACAGTCCATGAATGCACTTATGCACCTGACAGTCATCTGAGGATGTAAATGGGACCCGTACATTGTTCAGTTAATGTGCAGAAAGGATAATATGTCTTGTTGAGGAGTGATAGCTTCTCACACAAACACTGGACACTATGCACAGTGTTTGTCCCTGCAGGGGTCCGGCTGAGGTGTCTTCTTCCTGCTGTCCCATATGTTCACTGCATTAAAGCATAACATTTGATTTTGTTTGCCTTCGCTCATTCAAGCCCAGAGATACAGTTAGGTTCCCAGGGTAGAGAATAAGCCTTTCGTGTTGAGGATAACTGGGCGTGGGCTTTCCATTCATGCACTAACACCTGTTGGTGGGTCTTGGAATATGTGTGTGTGTGTGTGTGTGTGTCCACTGACACAGTATGCTGAACGCAGTTGTGAATCACTTGTTGAAGACATTGATGTTGGGAGACATTTGGTTCAGGCTTTGGGTGTTGTTGTAACACCTGCTCTGGTCCTTCGCTGCTGTTGAAAGTTCAGACCACAATATGTGCGTCCTCCTGTCTTGTAATTATAATGAACATAAATTCATACATATTTTAAAATAGATATTACATAGCTAGACTGTACATACATTGGACTTCATGTCATATTTTGTATCCAAATGTATCTGAACCAAGAGAATCCATGCATGTAGGTATCATTGAGAACATCTTCTCTGCCCAACCAAGACAACAACAGGGCCAGATGTGTTCAAATATTTATTGCGTAGTATACCCATCTGTCTATATAAGAAAAAAAAAGTTCATCTGGTCATCTTGCAATATCTTTGGATTTTTGTTTCGCTAAATGTTTTTACTACGGTGCCACACTTGGATTGCATGGATCCCAGAAAGGGATCATGCCTTTGTTTCCACAGATGTTCCATATGATTCCCATCTGTTGGTCTATATTACTCTCCGATAATCCTGCCAACTGCCACTTATCTACACTAAACAATCAGAGATATCCTCTGAGCTTTTAATTCATCTGCGTTGCATCACAGCATACATCTGGGACCGGTTGTTTGTGGCACTTGAAGCCTCCCGATGAGGGGATGGAACCTGAGACCGTGTATGTTCCCATGAGTTCATGATGGGCTTCATCTCCCCTGGTCCACCATGCTGTTGAGCCCAAACCGCAGCAGATGTTATTAGGAGCACATTTGTAAATATTTACCCTGGTGAGGAGCCGATGAAACTGAGGGAGGTGTACAGTCAATGGGACAAATGCTGACGGAACAACAGATATTGGCTGGTGAGATAGCCTGTGTGTTTCAGTCTCGGAGGTCTTGGTGAGAGCCACGGCAGTAATACAGTGGATTCACATTTGAGAAAGAGAGGAAGTTTAAATCCAAACTAGGAGGTGATCATTAGCTCTGGTTTTAGTACTGGCAGCAACACGCTCTGAAGTGAAATGCATCGCCTGAGGCGTTTGAGAGCGGGCAGTAATAAGCTTCAGATTGAGAAATATTTTCATAGTGCCCCCTGCAATGCTTTAACACCATGGAGTTCCCTGCTGAGCTTTGAGTGTTTGATATATACTGACATATTGACAATCATATCACACTTAGGACTGATACAGACTGATTTGAACGGGCAAAGTTGGTTTATGACCATTCTTTTGAAGGGATGGGGGTTGGGAGAGAAACCCTGGGGAAGTTTCAGATTTTCTTTTAACATCTCCCCTGAGGGCATACAAGAAGCGTGTGCACCAAAGACATGGAAAATAAAGGGGGAAAAGGAATAACTCTTAGTCTGACATTACGCCTGACCTGCCGCCAAGTGATGTGTCCCAGGAGAGAGGGGTCAAAACGCGCCTCAGAGAGCTCACAGTCCCTTCTTTCTAATGAAGATTAAACAGACATGCTACAACCGCAATCTGCCTGCATGCAAGCCATTACCACAGCTAATTGGTAACTACTTGATTAATCAACAGAAGAAGTTTCTTTTCAACGAGTCACTCAAGAGCAAGTTTTTCAGCTTGTGGAAGTTTAGTAGCAACTGTTTGCAATGCCCGGCATCTGATTCTCTGCAGGCTACTAACTCTGTGGCACATCCTGTTCTTGTGGTCACACTGTGTCTGCACAATACCACTGTAAACAGAGGGAATTATTTTGTACTCAGTTGCACACCAACATTGTGTACACATAGTACAACATCAACCGGCATGAATGTTGTTGCCCGAGAAGAGCGTCTACATGCCTCTGGAATGTTTCGAGTATTTCCCAAGTGCCTACATGGTGTCAGACATGAGCTTGCATGTTGCATCAATGAAGCCAGAAGAATTCCTGTACTCGTCAATATGAAACTCCAAAAGGGAATATATGCATTAATTATGCATTATGTGAATGATTATACAAGCATACAAGATTAGGAAGTGTAGTGATCTTCCATGTTGCAATAACAGTCTGTCTTAGCACCATTCCCACAGCTGGATGTGGGCTAACAAGATAGCGGACATTCACTCTCTAATTAGCTCCTCTGGTACTTCCCATTCCCCTCTCGGAGCCCATCACCAGGCTTCACTATTTGGGCCTTGCTTTGCTTTACCATGCAGGGGGTGAAAGATGATATTGATTGTGCTTCTTTAATGATAAATTCACTTTGTGCTGTGGAAGCCAGTTAGTGAGGACTGGGGCACTGGGCAGACCTTTTCTCTGTGAAATGATTTTTGTAATGCAAAGGAAAATATCTGGGTTTCTTTGGAGTTGTGAATTAGTTGAATCTGAGGCATCGTCTCTGTGCTGTCTGGGATTGGTCTTGAGCTTCCCAGCACAGCAGCACTGTAGGGAGCAGGGTCAATAGTTTGCTCACACACATACACAGAAAGTCTGGAGGGTTGAAAATTCTTTAAAAAGTATTGGGCTTTAATGCCTGGTATGTTTTCCTGACCCTCATGCCATTTATGATTCTCAAATATATCCTTGTTAGTGGATGACAGGGCACCATGTGGCCGTGCCCTATCAGGGGGTGTTGATGGAGGCCCGGGGAAGCGCTTGTTGGCTGGTCAGAGATGTGACAGGAAGGGATACGGGGAACAGGGAGACGAAGGGTTGACGGGAGAAAAAGGAAGGAAGGGGTTAAGAGGGCAAAGGGAGAGTCAAAACGTGGGTGTTGTGAACAACTCTTGGTGAGCAACCCTTTCAACCAGGGTGTAGGGTGTCTGCACTCAACATGCCAGCGTTTATTTAGCACCAGGCAACAAGTTGTAGGGAAACCCGATCTCCTTACAGGCAGCGGGCCGCTCCTGCTTCAGACAGTGCCGCCCTGATCTTCATGGCGTCTCCCCAGTCTCTGTCTGTCTTTCCCTGCGTGTAGTCCCCAGTTAGGTGACGCGGGAAGCCTCTTATAGCCCGCCACTCAAGCTCTTCCACTGCAGCCAAGTTGCCACCTCTCATGTTACACAGGACGGCGGGTACTCTGTCAGTGATGACCCCAGGGCAGATGCGAAGCTCTGCGTGAAGTTGTAAGGGGGTCATCGGTTACTTTCCAAGTATGGCGGTATGAAAATACTCAAAAGTAAAGGGAGCCGATGCTGAACCTTCCTGCTCTGTGTTCTGGACCAAGTTCGTTATATGCAACCAGATACTATGTGACCACACAATCAATCACTCTAGCTGACCAACTATGCACTGATCAAGAAAATGTGGCATAGGTTCAAGCTGATCTCTGCACACCACATTTAGGAGGTAGCAGGTTGACTTCTGAACTTTGAATCCTATTTCAAAACACATAGCTAAGGGTGGTACTTACTGAGCCAACACAGGGGGAAGCTTACATCATTTGAATCTAGGAGTGACAATTTTTCTATTGCTGTCGAGAGTATACAGTAAACATTCCCTGTGACCAACATCTTGGTAAAGGGAGAGAAACAAGTAAACCCATGAAGTGATAACACGAGCTGTGTTCGCTAGCCATCAGCCAGGACCTGGGCAGGAATGGCCTTTGGCTCACTCATATCTCATTATCACGCTAACATTGATTAGAAATTATCTGTGTAGTATTTGAGGGCTTAAGTCTGGCATGGTGTTGTTAGGTACGGCATGTCAGGCACACGCAAAGTTGTGTGTGGTTAGATTGATTAATGATGGGAAAGACCAGCCAAACAAGTTCCCTTGCTCTCTGGACAACGACCAGAGGTGCAGGGTTCACTGTTTTCAGTCCCCATTAGATTTATCAGGACAGTGTTATCGCCACTGTATGTTCTCAGTCTGAGGGCCAATGGCGGTGAGTTGGACCCCTAAATGGACTTTTACGAAATACGGAATACAATGACCCAAATTAAACTTGGGCGACCTGTTGTTTTAGCACTATGGCATCAAGATAGTGTGTGATGTATTACACAGTAATGCGGGTGAAATACACATTCTTCATTATGTGGTGGGGGTTGAGAAATGATGTGACACCCGCTATCAGCCCTTGAGATTATGTAAACAATAACTTGATTAGCAATGACTGGTTGGGTGGTAGACAAGTGACGGTTGTAGATGCATTCATTAAAGTTTGGCAGGAAAAAAAGCAGGAAAAATGTAGTAATTTGAATACGTTTATCAGAGGTTTTAACACCTCATCAAATTAGAAAGGAAATTCTAGAAATTCGAGCATTGACTGATTGATTGATCGATCAATCTATTGTTTGATTGATCTATTTCCCCACAATTAGCAGTCTACAAGCTGATATGTAACATGTTTAATTTGTCAGCAGTTCCGATAAGTGATTCATTTGGGTCATTTGTCTACAAAAGAGAAAAAACCCAATCATAAACCAGATTATATTTACCTCCCTTAGATTGACCGTGTGTGTGTGTGTGTGTGTGTGTGTGTGTGTGTGTGTGTGTGTGTGTGTAGTCAGAGCATCATTGAGTACATTTACATGCACACAATATTCTGTTTTTTGCCCTTATTGCAAAAAAAGAT
>CABFOS010143024.1:25760-37252 GCA_900660315.1 Diretmoides pauciradiatus
AATCATGTTCATCTAGAACAAACACATGAAACAAGGTTTTCATCAATATTGATGTTTATTGCTTCAAACTGAACAAATTGTAAAGACACATTTACATACAGGCTATTGTATGGAAATGATTGAACACAAATTAGCGCTGGTCTACACACCACATGACAGACAGCGGTTTACTGTGTGTGTGTGTGTGTGTGTGTGTGTGTGTGTGTGTGTGTGTGTGTGTGTTTAGTGTGATGCTGCCGTGCCACTCATTTCTGTATCTCCAACTCAAGGCATAGGAATCTTTTTCAAACAATTTATAGTCACTGAGGCAACAACATCTCTCCCACTTCCACTGCAACTTTCCAAGAGTATCATCTTAATGCTGTTCCTTCGCTTAGAAGTGACACTTCATCATCTTGCGTCCCATACTGATTCTATTTTTCCCTGATGGTCCGTTAAGTGAGAAGCCATATACCGATTTTGAATGGAGACCTGATTCCATCGAGTACAAGCGGTTGTCTGATGAAAAGCAGATGTAACAGAAAAAAAGTAATCTGTTAAGATGACAAACTATGTGGCAAAATCCTTCTCGTCATATGACCCAGTTGATTGACATGCTCTTATGGGCTTATATATAACAGAGCCTATAAGATTAGAGGAAGCCTAAACCCTGTGTGTGTCTGTTTGGTCAGACAGGCATCGTGTGTGGCTGATAAAAGTGTAAAACCAAACAAACAGAAGGCAGATGAGATGACATCTCTTGGAGGACCTCTACAGTCCCATGACGAGGCCTTGTACGTTCACCAGACACCGGCTGAGCAGTCTGACAGTCTGAAGTCAGCAACTCTCTACACGACCAGTCACTGGGAGCAGAATACACTGGCTATCTATGACTATTCATATCAGTGAGTCAATAACCACAATGAGAACAGGACGCTTTGAGAGAATAAAGCGCTGGTCCACAGCAGAATGAACATGCATTCCAATGTGATTATTTAGAGGGTGAGCAAATCTAAAATACATGAAACACAGACTACCACCTTAAAACATGTATGCATCGATATTTCCATATTATTATGCAGCTATTTTGATGAGAAATTATTCGTGCTTGTACTGGTTGTCTCTGAAAAATGCAGTTGGCTCATGCATTCCTCTGCAGAAAGCTATAGAGAGCGAATGATGTGTAGACACAGCCCACAAGCAATCAAACAGATCTAAGTCAAATACCCCTATTCCCCATCATGGCACAACAAAGGCTTTCCCAGCAGCCACTTGGTATTCCGTGCGGTGAACTTGAGCGAAGATAGCTGGACCCCCAGCCAGGGGAAGCCTGCCCTCTTTATGTCGGGGATTGTTTTAAATATGTCTGTCTCTTGTTTTGAAGTGCAAACGTTAAGCCTTCTGGGGGAAGGGGCCGGCAATCCTCAGAATGATATAGGCATGCAATTAGCAACGCGATTGAGATAAGGTCAATTTATGAAGGGTGGTTGTCTAAATTCGAGTTATTGATAGGGATATGCCTACCGGGGGCACCGCAGACATGCAGGTAATTACCAGAGCATGATGGGTGCAAACAGCGAACAATCACATGGGAGACACACTCAGAGTGAGCCCTGTTTTGTTGGGGCATTCACTCACGTAGACTGGAATCATGAGCTTCCGACATACCGTTGACCTAAGACAGAGATGGTGTCTTGTTTGCTTTGACCAGAGTCTAGACATTCTACAAACATGAACATTTGGCGACACTGAGCAGGCTGAGCATCCAGGACAGATTGTGTTTTTCGTAAAGAGGGCTTTTACTGTATTGTAGACTATGTGATGAATCAACGGTAGTAAATGTGCCACTAGGTCAGATTCCCTGCTGTTGTGGAGATCACAGCCAAAGCTGGTGTGCAGTATACACACGGATGATCTTGTCTCGCCCTTCTCTGCACTGAGAACAGTCCAAAACCGGTCAGACTAAAACGCTGGGATAGATTTGGTTTATGCTCACTGTTAAAGTGAGTTTTATAATGTACATCTTAGGTCAGACTTCCATTAATAAAACCCTTTGGCCCTGTTGGACCCGTAGACAGTATATCAGAGCAGAGATCCACGGCATGAGGGACCAAAGTGGGCGTGTTTCTGGTCCCGTTATCACAATAACAGCAACTGGCTTTAATAAGTTTCAGGATGAGACTAAATTCATTCAGTGTGGGTTGAAAAAGTGTAACAACCCCTGACATGGAGATTAGATTCCCTCACTGTTAATGATCAACATTTCTAAACTGAAGCTTGAGGAAACAATCCAGGCAAGCTTATGCCTCGTACGCACTTAATCTGTCATATGCATTGTATTCTGATGGAAAGTAGTTCACTCCAGAGAACTCAGTACTGCTGAATCAGTGCATTGCATTTGCACAACGAATGCATGGCATTGCAGTGCAGGAGTTGAATGTATTGGATTGTTTTACTACTTTCACACTGATGTTGTAAATATAAACTAAACCAGATGTTGAATTGCCAGTGAGTACACTGGCAATTCTACAGACTCTGTCTAAACCCCAACAAGATGTCATACAGTATGACATGGGCCAGGTATCACTGGGCCAATCAGCACTCATCTATCGTTGTCCGTCAATATGGAGCCTTCAATACTGTATGTGAAACTCAAGTAGCAACTAATGTCGTGTTCATTTGTCTCCATAAATCAAGCTATATGTTTCAAGGGAAATACTTTGCAAAACAATTCATTCATTCATTCATTCAACCTTTATTTACTTCTCGGGAACACATAGAGGGGTGGACCCTCATTTTCAATGATGTCGAGACTACAATAGGCTGGAAAAAAAGAAAAAAGAAAAGAAAACAGAAAACAAGTACAAGACAAGAACACAATAAGAACACAATAAGCAACAAATAAAATGAGAACGCAAATAAGAGCACAAACATCAACATGGGTTAAAACAATTACATTTAAAAACATTAAGATTTATAAGCATATTTCTAAAATGTCCCAATGTTATCAGGGAATCAATATTTAAAGTGCATTGTAGTTTATTCCACGAGTCCGGAGCACAAAATCTAAAAGCGGTCTTTCCGAGTTTGGAGTTGACACAAGGAACATGTAATGTAATGTAATCCAGTCCTGAGAGCAGGTTTGATAAGCTCCTACACTGAGGTCTAATAGTGAGGTAATGTAAATTGGTAATTTGTTCAGGAGCGTTTTGTAAATAAACATAATACCAGCAAACTTTTTCATAGAGAAAACAATAAACGATCTATATATTACATCACCATAATCCAAAACAGAGAGTAATGCAGTTTCAACAATTCTTTTTCTACTAAACATGAGAAAGCAGTAGTGTTGGTCGATTCATGAACGATTTGTTCTTTTTGAAGGAATCTTTTGAGCGTACGATTCATAACTGCTATAGTGGATCATTCATTTCGTTCTTGGATTTGTGCATGTCATTACTTCAATGATCCGGGGTCTTCAATCCGAATCAGCCAATGATCCGGCTTGTGTACTTCAGGCAACACTTCTGTGATCCGACTGGTACTTAAACTCATTGTTTCGGCCTTCGATTTGCCCAATGCGCAAATGAACGATCCGTGATCCGACTCAGATTCGTTCATTTGACTGAACGAGATCCGAAGATCCGAGTCTGAAAAAAGATCCGAGCTTCCCACCACTGGAAAGCAGGTTCTATTTCTATAAAGGAATCCAAATTTGGCCGCATCTTTTTAACCAAATTATCAACATGAACTTTAAAGGTGAATTTATCATCAATCCAAATGTCTCACAATGTATGTTTCTGGCTGCATGAAGTGCATGTGCCAAATCAGTAACATAGTGTAGCAAAAATATCATGATGCCATGTTAAATTGTGCCCATTGGCTCTTAGGGAACATGCATATTAAGTAGAATGTCTAAAGGATGATGCGTTAAGCAACTAGACCTCACTTCCTATGAACGTGGCGCCCTGTGTTTCGGAACATTTTCGGAGCTCATTTCCTGGTGACATGGCGTCCTACGTGGCGCCCCATGATTCAGATCCACCCTAAAATTTCAGGGGTCGTCATTGGCCGATACTACATCCTTCCACCCAGTTTCATGAAAATCAGTCTGGTAGTTTTTGCGTAATCTTGTACACGGATGAATGGACAAATGAACGAACCGATGCTACCGAAAACATTACCTCTCGCCCCGGACTTCGTCCTTAGGCGGAGGTAATAATGAATTGCTTTGTAATTTAGTCTATTTATTTTTTACTATTTCCATGATACCCTCCTCTGATTCATTTGAGTCTTACATCTCTGAGTACTCGGACTGGGCCTGTCTGGAGGGGGCCACACACTGATATAATTCTGAACACCCAATCATAAAGAAATCACAAGCAATAAAATGAGCTCTACACCAAATATGGTGTTAGATATAGGATAACCGCTTAAAGCACCTGATGAAATGACATCAGAGGCAGAGGGACCTGCAGTCGCCTCCAGTTCACCTTGTTGGTTCGCTCCACTGGCAATGTTACAGTTTATAAGAGTTTTATCTTATTTGTCAAAAGGAACGGATATTGTCACGATAAAATATATTGTTGAAAGGTAGCCAAGCCAGAAACATGGGGAACACAAACTACACAGCCATATGAATATAGTCTGAACCAGTGTGGGTATCATTGCATGCCAAGCATTCATAAATATACTGGCGTGCCTCAGCTTCGGTCTGGAGTTGTTTTGCCTTCAGAGCACGCCTGACCGATAAGGACAGAGAGATGATAGATACCATAGCATGTCTTGTACTCCCAGTTTGGAGTGAAATAACTTGTAGAGACTCATCTGAGGAGACTGGGAGCATTCGATTACCCCTCATGATCGACCAATCACATTTCTGCATGGTAGACTGACTCAAGTGATGGGAAGGGGAAGCATACGGACTGAGAATGAGGAGGTTCCCACACTTGTGAGCTGCCATTTCATTTCACATCTCACATTTCACGTACCAGTGGAGTTTGAGAAAGTGATCTAAACCAAAATCCTTGAGGTTGTGAGGAATGTGTATTCACACTGGTTTTCTGTTAATCTCTCTCTCTCTCTCTCTCTCTCTCTCTCTCTCTCTCTCTCTCTCAAACACACACACACACACAAATCTGGACAAGAGTTTGTTTTAGGAACGTCATTAATTTATCCATGATTGAAAAATGCATTATTAAGTAGGATCCCTTATGTATAAGCCCGTGTAAATATTTCGAAGGGTAGCACAGGAAACCTGGTGATTTGTTTAAGTCGATGATGATGGTGGATGATTTATTTTCCCTGGAGAGAAGTGAAAAGGTCTTTGTGTGTGTGTGTGTGTGTGTTCCTGTCTGTGTATTTTCTGCATGTGTGTGTGTTTGAGTGAGTGTGAGTGCATTAACCAGACCCTTGGGCTTGACAGGTCTCCAGTGGAGGCTGCCTGCAGAAGCAGAGGGGTTGGAGAACAGGGACGGAGGCCTGTCACAGCGTATTCAACTGCTACCAGCTTACACTAAAAGCAGCCAAGCTCTGCTCCCCATCTACTGAGTTAACACACCGAGCAGTGTAGCCAAAGGTCATTGCTTAAAAGGTTGAGTGCACAGTAATATGATAAACCAAAAGGAATGCGGCCACGTTTGTAAAACAGAAAAAGCTCCTCTCTTGTGCCGGGTCATCCTTCAAGTGGAATTCCCGATTATTCCTCAATGAAAGTAGGTTGTAGAAGCAGGCTCATCTAAATGCTAGGTCAGGGCTTCTCCATTGGCGCTGTTTTTCCACCCGTCCTCTCATCGTGACCTGGCACTTTCTCAGAGTTCACTTGTTTAAAAAGCTCCATTGAGGCTCTGCTGGCGTGGAGCGATGCGAGCTCTGCTCCAGATCACACAATAATGCCTGTCCTGCACCTTTTATTTCATTCATCAGTGACTCTGAATGCAAAGTGTCCATTTATAGGTTTTGGGGCCCTTATGTTGTCATTCAACCCTGTTTCCTAATCAGGTTGTGTTGTTTTGCCAGCGGTAGTGTTTTTCTACTGTACATCTGGTCTTAATTCTTCAGGGGAAGCAAGGAAATAAATGCATTCCTATCAGTAAAGATTTAGAGGGGAAGGGTAACTGAAATACAGAGATTTACTAGAGGTATCAAATTACTCCTGTAAAGCAATGTATTACAAAAAAGAGAATTGGTTTGTTCAAAAATCCTCTCCTCTGGGTTCTGGTTTGAATACAGCTATGTATGTTTCTTTTCATCGGCTCTAGCTTACATTGGCTACATCCTTTCATTCCAGAAGCCTCTTGTCCATAATTCTCCTCTCTTTGTAGAATCACTGTACGGACCTGTTATCCTTCTCTCACACTTTACATCTAAGCCCTAATCAACGCAAATGATGCTTTCAGGCTTTAAGAATAAACAGAGCCTCTTTTCAGTCATGAATATAATGCAATTATCTCTACATGCCTTTACTGTCCGTGAGTGAGCTGGAGTTCCAGTACGTGTTCTCACTTATTGCCTTATCACATCCCTTTACTCCCCTTTTCAAACTTAACTCATGGACTGACTAACTAGACTGGACAGAGTTGCGGTGAGGGCAGAGGCAAGGTCAGGGGTGCTGCGCTACAATCAGCTGGGGGGAAACTGTGAATAAAGCGAGGTCTTTCTGTTCCGGACCCTGCTGTGCATCAGCCAAAGTGATGGTGAAAAGTTGTCACATGCTGAGGCAGAAAAACCCGTCGCTGAGCCGCAGCAGAGTGCACCTCCCTTCGCCAGCGTGGTTTGATCTGGCTCTACTCCTCTCCAGTCGTTGGCGTTCAACTTGACACTTACGGCTGAATGACCGTGACCCTCATGTTGTCATTTGGAATCGCAGTGATTGGAAATTGAGGTTAGCGCACATTGGTGAATTAGAGAAAAGGATGATATCTAGACTGCATTCCCACCCAACCAACCGCCGTGTAACTGTCACCCCTTCCAAGGTGTCAATTCTCACACTGTATATACATTACATTGCCAACACACTTACTGGTAATCAGTTTCGTTTTACAGTGATTGCCCCCACTGTCCCTCCCACCTATGCACACACACACACACGCACACGCACACTCAAAGAACATTGTGTAAAAATGTTATTTTTGATTATGCTTTCCGACTCCTCAAAGTTACAGATAAGTTCACCACAGATGTTTTTTTTAAGAGAATGACACATGGTGCTTTAACTGTAGACGATGAAGTTAGTCATCACTTTTCAGAGTGGTCATGCAGTACATGTCTCCCACAATGGGGCGCAGCATGATTCAACCGAGATATTGTCTGTTATCTGCAGTTAGATATTTCACTCTGAAGCCAAACACCTGCTTAAATCAACCACTGCACACCACAAACATTTATGTTCCCAGAGGATGTTGGGTACCGCGGTGCAGAAGGACTCCAGCCAATCACCACAGGCTATCCTGTGTTCCTTCCCTTGTGGCAAGTGTGGGTTTTACAGTAATTGTAGCCAGAAATATTGGTGAAGTGGATTTAATAGATCAGCGTTAGTTGGTGTCCTCTGCCACACAAGAAAGTTTGGATGACATCAGCTTGTTCATATTAATTATCCACTAATCCTCTCCTTTTTGAACAAGGCTCATGCTAAGCTGTGTGGTAATGAGCCTGAAAGTGAAAGTAGACAAGGTTTAGGCTTGTTCGGGCAATCAACCAGCTCATGAAGTATGGAACATTTCATAGGAGGAAGCAACTGCTTTCTTTTTCTTTTCAACTCCCACAGTGATAGATCTGAAAGCTTGTACATCACTGGGGCATCCAATGTAAAACATATGAATCATCAATATCATGTTATTTAGTCTCATATTCCCTATTAAAATCATATTCTTCTTAAAACAACTGAAACATTTGTAAGTGTCCATATCTGAAACAAAGCAAAACAAGTCAGATCGCTCCATGCAGTAGGAAAATGTCTCTGGATTGATTGAACATTCTTGAAACAAGTGATGTGAATTAAAATGAGTGGAATTAATTCAACTCACAAAAGTCAGATTTTAAGACTCAGTACTAGATTTAATGACTTGTTTGGATGCAGGGTGACCTCTGCCAAGAGCACAGTGGTTACTGGAGCAGACAGCAGGTTATTTTACAGGTTCTAATCATTCTAGCATGCTGATTACAGTCTAGGACCATTAGGTTATTGATGGGACCATAACAGTTGCATAAAAACAACTGAACTGTAATAGTTCATTGGGGCATAATTTATTGGGACAGTTTCTATTGGATCCAGACACAGATCAACATCTTTGCATACAGTATTATATTTCATGGCTGTTTGTCTTTGCATCTCTGTTTCTAAAGCGGCTTCAGCCACCCTGTGTCACAACACCAGTCTGTTGCAATTACTGTTAAACCCTTCGTCATAGGGATGGTAGAGGTCTGTCCTAAACACAGCTCCTATTCAGTCATTCTACTGGTTTTAAATGTGCATTTTCTCAATAGACTATAGCACCAGGAATTGCTGTCCAGACACGAGCAATACATGTGTTGGGAAAAATCCTCAAGACCACCGACCATTAAGGACTTCTCACAAGGTAGCATTACGATGCATTCACTGACCTCACCTGGCCATGTGCTAGGTTCATCTGCAACATACAGGGAGTAAACTTTAGACATAACATAACATGCTGCCACCACTGTCCACAGCGCTGGCACACATTTTTGGCATGAAAAATGTCATCATCCAATGGGGAGGGGGGATTGTGTGGAGTACCCACACATTGGTTAATCAAAAGTTCTTTGACTATTGCCAATTAGGAGTGTAACCAGCCATATTATAGTTTTTGTGAAGCTATCCGTCATTAATGTGACAACAAGAAACTGCCTTCATTCATTTGAATTGGGCTTGGGAATCACTCTGTTGACTTTGTGGTATCAGTCTGGGTGTTCAGACAGAACATCAAATGGTTTGGGTTTGTGTAAGTGTAACAGTGTAGATCCTTGTGAGTCCCCGAGTAGGTAACAAGTTGATCGGTAAAACTCACTCCTCAAAGATAAAAGCCCAATAACAGCTCCGCCAAGGGAGCCGGTTCTCTTGGCGCAGCGGTTGTTGCGGTGCTTTTTGAACCCGATCAGTCACACCAGCACTGAAATGCAGTTGGCCAGGGGAACGGCATCGCCAGCGCTAAAGCGTAAGCTCATGAGTTAACCTATGTAGCAGGTGAATCCACCACTGACTTGAGCACCAGAATAGCGCGTGGTAGAATACCTGGCGGAGTTGCCGTGCTATGGCGCAAAAAGTATGATCAGCTGATTAACGTGATCAGACTGGATGATGACTGGGCTATAGGAATTGAGCTCAGTTGTGGTGATAAAAAGTTAATCATTCTGTCGTCATTCTAACGTCTATACTTCATATGAGAGCTCCCAGAATGAAGATGAATACCTCAACAGGTTGGCTTGTGTTATGTCTTTTATTCAGGACAATGCCTCCGCCTGCTTTTTTATTGTGGGTGATTTGAACGCAGATATTTCTGATGTTAACTCTTTATTTGCAAATCACTTAATGCAGTTTTGTAATGATAATGGTTTGATTCTCTCCAGTAAATGCTGTTGCCAGATAATAGCTTCACTTACAGTACATCAGTGAGGCGTGGCACACAACCTCATGGCTGGACCACTGCATCTGTACAGCTGATGCACACGACTCCTTGGAGGCTATGACGATTAATTATGAACTTGCCACTACTGATCATGTGCCTCTTTCTTTATCTGTAAATCTTGGCAATTTACCTACTCTTTCGTCTGAGCAACGACGTGCATGTAGGGAAAATAGACTGGTCTAACTTGACTGAGGAGGATCTTGAAGCATACTGTGCTCAGTCTGACATCCTGATGAGTAATATTGAGTTACCAAAAGATGCAGCTACATGCTGTGATATCAACTGCAAGTACCTGCAACATGGTATTGAGTTGTGCTCCTTGTATGATAACATTCTGGAATCTCTTCTTGTCTCAAGCAAGCCTCTGTATAAGACCAAGACATACAAAGCCAAGCCAAGCTGGGATGAATATGTCCAAGAGCTTCATGCTGAGGCTAGAAGGGCCTTTAAAGCCTGGGCTGAGTCAGGCAGACAGAACCATGCTCCCTTATTTCAACACAAGAAACGGGCACATGCACATTTTAAATATGCGTTACGTTTCATTAAGAGGAATGAAAATACAATGAGGTCTGACTCACTTGCAAGAAAACTGAAAAATAATAGCCCTAATAAAAGAATAAATGATTGTAAAACAACTTTACCAACGAATGTGGATGGTGTAAGCGGTTTAGAGGAGATCACTCGGCTGTGGCAGAAACATTATGAGCTGTTTAACTGTGTCAAAAGTAACTCCTTTGTAGTAGGCAATATTGATGATGATGATGATGATGATGATGATGATGATGATGATGATGATGATGATGATGATGATGATGATGATAATGAAGAGGTGACAGTCTCCCCACAAGAAATTCATGATGCAGTTAGGATGCTAAAAGGTAATAAGGCATGTGGTATGGATAAGATATCTGCTGAGCATCTAAAACATGCAAGTAGAAAACTCTGCCCTCTGCTTGCCATTTGTTACCATTTTTTTAGTTCACGGTGTCTTACCTGATTCTATTTTATCTGTTGTTTTAGTGCCTATTATTAAAGATAAAGCTGGCAAAGTGAATAGTAGGGATAATTACCGGCCTATAGCTCTGGCCAGTATTGTATCCAAAGTCTTGGAGAGGACTATACTGAACAGGCTGGAATAGTTTGTCCTGACCTCTGACAACCAGTTTGGTTTTAAACCTAAACATGGCACTGATATGTGCATTTTTGCTTTAAAGGAGATTTTAGATTTGTATAACAGGCATAACTCCACAATTTTTATGTGTTTCATTGACGCCTCTAAAGCCTTTGATCGTGTAAACCATGAAAATTTATTTTATAAGTTACACAACACGATTGTGAATACAAGCGGCTGAAATGAGTTTCCTTCGCAGGGTGGCCGGGCTCAGCCTTAGAGATAGGGTGAGGAGCTCGGACATCCAGGAGGGACTCAGAGTAGAATCGCTGCTCCTCCACATCGAGAGGAGCCAGTTGAGGTGGTTCGGGCATCTGGTTAGGATGCTTCCTGGACGCCTCCCTGGAGAGGTGTTTCGGGCATGTCCAACCGGGAGGAGACCTCGGGGTCGACCCAGGACACGCTGGAGGGACTACATCTCTCGGCTGGCCTGGGAACGCCTCGGGATTCCCCCGGAAGAGCTGGTGGAAGTGGCGGGGGAGAGGGCTTCCTGGGCTTCCCTGCTGAAGATGCTGCCCCCGCGACCCGGACCCGGATAAGCGGAAGACGACGAACGAACGAACAACGAACGAACGAGTTACACAACAGAGGGGTTCCCAAATCTTTAGTGATAATTTTGTCTTTTTGGTATGCTCACCGGTCAATGCTTGTAAAATGGGGTACCGTATTTTCCGGACTATAAGTCGCTCCGGAGGATA
>CABFOS010143025.1:3806-17719 GCA_900660315.1 Diretmoides pauciradiatus
GTTTACATTTCTAGTGTTTTTTTCCCAGGCCAGTGGAGTGATCAGCCGGTAGATGGGTGAAGGTCTTTCTGATGAAGATACAGACCTGTAGCACTGTCCTCACTTGACCTGGTACCATTACGTTTCAAATGAATAGAAATGATGTCCACATAATGTTCATAACAATTAGCATTCAGCTCATTTGAGGCAGTAATTACCCAGTGGTGAGATAAAAAGTCAATGGACCCTTGATCTCCATAAATATTGCCTGAGACATTTTAATACAGAATCTGCAACACATCTTACAATCTTTGTAGGGAATTATAATTCGATTACATTCTGGTCACATTCCAGTGGAAAGAGTAGTAGTGGTGGAGTCACATACCACTTATGCAAACATTTAGCAGTAAAGATATGTCTTTGCAGCCCAACAGACGAAACCTTTAGATTTTTCCAGGGAAGGTCCCCTCATCTCTCTGGTCATCCCACTTCTGGACCTAAGCGGGAGAAAATTCACAGGAACACTTCATTTGAAACCTGAATATGGTTTTCTATCTTGAATGCTCATATTTAATTGGTTAATTTGAATTGAATTGCTTAAAAAGAAAGTTTCACGTTCACAATAATTTTATATAAGTTACTACATTTAAATTCATTAAGGGCCAGAAAGTGACAAAAAAACTTTGAAGGGAAGATGTTATTTTAACTTGTCCATAATGAGATGTATTTACATGCAATTGAGAGATTTCATTCAAAAATGCCATACAGCCATTGTCCATCTGAAATGAATTTGCCAATATGTCACAAATAAGAGATTTCCTGCTCAACAGTGTCAGTATTTTAGAAGCAAATGTCTTTGGTTGGTTAATAACTTCTACAATGAGATTTCTTTTTATACAAGCAATCATTTTAAGACAAATGGTGGATATATTTTTATAGTAATGAGAAACAGGTAATGCCCTATTAAAAATGATTTCCTATGTAACTATGTATTTCCTCCCTTTAAGAGTCCATACTGTGGAACAAACCACACAAGTAGCATATGAAGGGTTTCATTCCATAACTATTACAACCTGCTACCTGAAATTCAACAGTTTTTTCAACGATTTTACTGTTTTATGAGCCAAGGTCTTAAAATAACATAACAATAATAACCCGTAGTGTTCTTTACTTTCATGTCAACACTCTTTGGGTCAGAGTGGGCATTAATGCATTCAAATGAAACTCTTCCTGTTGTTTTGATTCCCAGGACTGATCTGGGACTCTGCAGGAAGAACAATAAAGTTCTCTGACCTCGAGTTGGAGGTCAGAGAACTCTATTGTTCTTCCTGCAGAGTCCCGGGACTGAGCAGGGAGACTCAGGCAAACTCAGCCCACCCAAGGGCAACTGCCATTTACATTTGACTTTTTACAATTTAAATTGTGTCTGTCTCTTTTGAAAAAACACTTTAGCTGGTGGAAAAGTTCAGAAGTGGTAAATATTTACCCAGGCCGCGGGGCAGAGTGATCCGTAGACCCTCTTGTACCAGTCACAAGGGGCATTGTCAACCCCTTTGGCATCCAGGGATTTTTGGCAGCGATGATAGTCTATAATCAGAATCAGAATCTTTATTTAGCCATAACATGTACACATATTTAGGAAATTGTTTTGGCATGACAAGTGGAGTGCAGTTTAGACACAGGTGCAAAAACAGACAAGACAGTGTATAACTAACACGTAAGGTAAAGTGCAGTGTGATAAAGTGCCATTTGTAAAGCAACAACAATACATATATTATTATTATTATTATTATTATTATTATTATTATTATTATTATTATTATTATTATATACATATATATTCAAAGAAATGTGAGCGGGTCATGGAAGCCCGGTTGAACACTTCGACCTTGACAGTCTCTGGTCTTACCCAGGTAGTTGGACCAGCAGTTCTTCGTCTGGTTCTGGTTGGGGAACCTGGCATCAAACGGAGCAGTTCGGTAGTTCTGCAGTTTGGTCTGGATGTCTTCAGCCATCGTCCCTTCTGTCAACAGCCTTCATGACAATGGGAGGCAAAAGAAGAGATGTTTCTGTCACACACAAACTGAAAGCTGTAATGCCTGGAGATTGAGTTAACTTCGCCTTTATAATACTTTATAATACTACTGCTATTACTAATAATAATACTAATACTGGTGAAAATGCTCAGCAGGGAAGAGTAGATGATTAATTTGGGGTGTTCGTTCTAGAAATGTAGAGCATGTTTTCTTCCCCAGAGAACCTATTGAATAACAGCGGATACTGACGGTTATAAGATAAGCGGCTGTTCTTCAACGTTCCAGTTTTCACTGTTTTATCCGAAAGTGCGCAACACCTGTCTGCACCACAACACACGCACCCATATTTATACCATTATATCCTTAGAAACATTTCCTCTTAACATAGCCTGGTTCATTATTGTTCATCTTACCAACATAAGTCTGCATCTAATGTCGTTTGATTGTTAATATGACAAAATGAAATGTAGACACTGGAAAAAGGCAGAATTACTATTAGCGCTAATGAAAAGGAAAGTGAAATTGTACATTCTTTAAACATTCTCTCATACAGCATTTAAATAACTGAGATGTCGTTGTTGAGTAAATGTATTAAAACTGTTTTACCTTTGTAGCGGATTGTTCAAAGTGACTTTTTACACCGCCCGATGTCGCGTTCCTGTGATAAAGACACACACACACACACACACACACACACACACACACACACGCACACGGTGACGCGGTGCGGCCGTGCGGTCCCACCTGGACTGTATGGCGGCGGACTCAATGATAACATAAAGTCATTGCTCACATCTGCGACGCAGTCAATTGAAATGATCAGTGATGACGTCACAAAACGGACAAAACCTTGTGACGCAATGTGAACTATCACGAGACCAATTAACGTGTGATTGATTGGTTAATTGTGTTGTACAGTATTTATTACATTGTTGCATTTTTCTATTCAAGGCGGAAGTATTGTGTCTTCTAGTATTCATGTTAATCATTAATAGGCTACACAGTGGATAAACAATATGAAAGGGACGTACATTACACAAACGCATACATATGCACACATACATATATATATTGTATAATATATATGCATGTCAATTGGAAACAGGGGAAACAGCTGCTCGAACTCAACCAGGAATGTCTCTCTAGGAATTAGAAGTAGCCGCCAGATCGTTGGGTAGTTGGTGATGGGGAGCTAGAATATTTTTTTGGACTCGGATCTTTGGATCTCGTTCAGTCAAATGAATTAATCTTTTCGAGTCGGATCATGGATCGTTCATTTGCTCATGCAACTGTATACACTTTTTTAAATTCCTCCATTCTAAGTCAGCTTATTGAACTAGAACGTCTGCACTGGACTACAAGTGTGAATCTGTGTCTGCATCTTGCAGGGGGGAAAAACTATCATTGGTTGACTTGTCCCGCTTCCTAATGTGTAGCAGCGTGAGACCGCGAGTGAACGTCGGCACATGAGTGTGGAAAAGTCAGGGATTCATAGGTTGGACAGGCTGACCAGGTACATACCGGACACGAAGAGTCGTTCAAAAAGATGAGTTCGTTCATAATCGCCCATCACTATTGGTCAACAAGTGAACAGGCGCGCAACACAGATCATGTGATTGGTGACTGGTTGTCATGGTGACTGGTTGTCATGGGTCCTATCAGGTGATACCAGGGCACAGAAGAGCACAGTCCCACTTGTGCTCGATCGATTGGGCATAGTCATAGATAGTAGTTCACTTTGGCTACAGAAGATATATCATTTATAATTTGTATACCATTACCATTGAGTACATGTCTGCAATATCTGTAAATCTGAATATTTTCCAATAATTTTAAAAAAAACAAAAACAAACATAAGATATATCCACTTCCGCCCTAAAAACACACCTATTAGAACATGATGACAGTAATGACGGTGTTCTGTCCGTGCTCTGCATTTGCTACAATCCCTGTTTACTAATATTTGTTCAGAATGTTTGTGCAGTAAACGTAAGAAATACACATCCAACTCCCACATCTGCTCAGAAACATCTCTAGTGTAACTGTAGAATGTACCTCAGTCCGAAATTGATACTTCTTTTTTCTTTTCTTTTTTCTATCCACTTCTTTCTTATTTTTTTGTCTTTCATTATGTCCTTTGTTTTATTACTTTATGCTCAGTTTCAAATTGTATCTTTATTGTGTATTTTTCTTATTCAATGCAAGTTTGGTATTATGCAATAAAATAAAGAAAAAAATAGAATGTCTTCCTGATTGAACCACGTGTGATACGTGACTGACGGCCCTGCCACTATGGCAAGCAGCAGTCCTGTAGGACGTGACCGACCCACGACATGATCCAAGGTTCAAGGTTCAAGGTCAAGGTTTTTTATTGTCACATACAACATTCCCATAGAAATTTGCAGTGAAATTAGGGCCGCAGCCACTCCAAGGCTATATGAGACAAACACATCACAAGACAATACAGTGACAAGACAGCAAGACAACATATCAATAGCCTAACCAGGTAAGTAAACTTAGGTAGGTAGACTTAATAAAGTGATAAAAAATAAGAATAAGTAATAAAAAATCAAATGAGTAATAAAAAGTGATAAGAATCCACGCGTAGACACAACACAAGAGGGCAGCAAGAGGTTACAGAACCTCCGTGGAAGTGTCGGTACCATCCTGGTTGACTGCTTTAAATATCCCCTCATGTTACATTAATGTGCACTTGCAGCCATAAAAAGACCCACCAATGAAATGACACAAGACTATTTATTCTAAAAGTAAACAGTTTAATATTGCTCAAATTCAAAACAGACATCAAGTAAAACCAGAAAGAAAAGTCAGTTCCATTAGCAACCTGTTCCACGGGTTCAATATATTAATGTAGGCAAAAAAAAACAAAATTATAACTATTTTTTTAACAAACCACCTTGACAATGAGCTATAGATATGTTGAAACTTTGAAAGTGAAGTGTTGAATGCCCCAAAGGAGATTTGTAGTTCTATCAGTGTGCAGTAAAGGCATCACTAGTTACAGCATCTTGGATTAAGTAAGTAACCTCTAACGGACGTGAAACATACTGTATGATTGTCATCTACAGTACAGTGCCTCTGACAGCAAGATTACCGTGTCAATACTTCTGGAAGCAGGATGTTGGGGATTGCCTCTGTCGGGCCTCTTGTTGTATGTCAACTACCAACTTACATCCGTTTCTTAGTGTTAAAGCAAGTTCACAAGAAAATCCAACTAAAAACTCATATTGTGTAACCACGCCGTGACTTTGTAACTTAACCATGACCTTTTCAATCAGTATGCTTTTGCTGCCTTTAAAGGACAGTGCGGTAATCAGTTGCATAGATCCAAATCGTAATCCAGCTGATAGAGTCTGTGCACAAAGAAAACGGATGCTTAAAAGTGCAAGGAAGTAATACAGCAAGTCAGGTCCTCTCGATGAACAGTCTGAAAAACAGTGTGATTTGGTTGTCAGGAGACAGTAGCTTTACAGACAGTAGTGAGATTGACCTTAAGGAACAGTGCCTTGAAAAAGTATCCAAACCCCTGAACGTTGTGAACATTTTCTGGAGCTCTATGCATTCTATTGTATCAAAGTGAAAACAAAATTGTTGAAAATACAGAAGGTGACGTTTCAGTGGGTTTTTCTAGTCCATTTTACTACAGAAATCTGGAGAAATTGGACAGGAAAAACAGAGTAACTATATCACCCTCTGTATTTTCAACCTTAAAGGACAACTATTTTTCAATCTGGATCCTATTTTCCATTGTCCGTGTGTGTTTGTGACTGAAACACTTTGAGTTATCCTTAAATGATTGGAAATAGATGATTTATATTTCCTTTTAAACTTTAAGACCCGGACTCTAATGTCATCCCTAAATGAACCATATATCCCATACTGTTATTTTATTGTCATCCCTCCACGTACATTTCAACAATTGTGTTTTCACTTTGATACAATACGGCGCTTTGCATAGAACTCAAATCCCAAATAAATGTGTTGTGAAATAATGAAGAGTGCAAGAAAATGTGCAAAAAGTTCAGGGGTTTGAATACTTTTGCAAGGCACTGTAGTAAGATAGTCTGAGAACAGTGAATGTCGTAGTCATTTATGGGAAAAAATCTAATCAAGTCAAACAAGGCACACGAAACACAAAGGAATTCTGTTTGGCTGTCAGCAGTCATAAGGCTTAGTCATAGCTAGTGTACACTTTGGTTGTTAAAGTCAGGTCAAGCTACTGTACCGTTCGCTATGTCATATGGTTGCAGCATTGAGGATATACTGTACATTTTACAATTGGTCCCATCACTCATCGCTGAAGCGGAGTCGGTTGAAGGCCTCTTTGATATCGTCGTTGGTCTCTGAAATGCTGCCGGTTCCGATGCGGAGAACGCTGCTGGCGGGGACGTCCTGCTTCAGCTTCCGCTTGCGGAGGACCACCGTGCCCACCGCACCCTCGCTCCCGGGGCCCGTCAGCAGGATGTAGCAAGCATGGCGCCCACGCTCCAACAATGTGGCTAGGATAAGCACACACATTGTCATGCAAAGCTTTCACGCCAGCAGCATCCCCCCCATACCCACAACCACCAATGATTCACACACTTGACTTGTCTACCCAAATTCAAATTAAGTTCTAGGAATCTTTCTGAAATCCAAATAACAAAAAAACACACCTTTAAATGCAATGATGTGGTCCATGACATTGGTTGACTCTAGGAGAACTTTAGAATAAAGAGGATGCAGCATGTACGAACAGCGGTCACCGGTCACTGGCATCTGAAAGAAAACATCAAAACAGTTCTGTACTTTTCAGCAGCTCTCACTCATTTCTATCCTGTGTATCTCAGCTCTATCGCGTGTACTCACAGAGGAGTTCTCCGAGGGCATCAGGCCCCAGAACATGAAGACAGAGAAGGAGTTGACGGTGTTAACTGAGGCCGGTCGGGGTGAGTTAGGACTGGCCAACAGGTTCACTTCCCACAGCACATCGCCCAACTTCCCATCCAGAATCATTACCTAAGACGACACATAAGCAGAGCAGAGACAGTGATGAAATGAGGTATTGAGTTATTGAAAGGATTTTTGATTACTGAGTGGGATTTGGTAGCGTTTGTACTGTTGCGACCCAACTTACCCTCTTCGTGTTGTTGCCAATATCCTCCTCAACCACTATATCAAGTATACCATCTTTGTTAAAGTGACCAAAGGAGGGCTCACTGAGTGAATGAGAAGAATAGATGGGAAGATGTAATTGACTCAAAGAGCTTGGTTGCAATCAGAGTATGATACCGTGTGTTAAGAGGTAAAAGTAAAAAGTAAGATTATTACTGTCCCATAGCATAAATGACCATAATGTAGCTATAGGGGTTTGAAAGGGTTATTGATCAATACCCATGACTCAACAATTACTTCACCAGGCACCGAGATTTTTTAGCTTTCAGACGATGCTACGAGTGAGTGACAGATGTTGCGTCACATTTTGTTCAAATGAAAAAGCAGCATTATTTTGTATCATGATATATATTATCTATTTACTACCTGTTTCTGTCGGATCTCTGCTCTAATTAGCCATCATTCTATTGTGAAAATATAACATTATTATTCCTGTCCATTACATTGGTCGTCAATAGAGGTCATTAAAAGTAATAATTACTTTGCATGTGCAATGAAAAAGCTCTATAAAAAATCCACCGACGTACCCGAGGACTGTGCTGGTATTGAATTTCCACAGAACATGCAAACTGTTTCCATCTACTAACAGCAGCTCCTCCCTGGTCACTAGCAGCAGGTTGGCAGGATTGTCTTTTGTCCCTGTTCTCAGCACTTGTCTCACTGAGTCAGACCTACAGAGGAGAAAAGAATAGATTGTTGACCCAAACCTCTGGCTAAAGCCGCCGTGATCACTCACTTTTTAGTGAAATCTGTGTTTCAGACCTGGTTGCAGTTTAAGTCACAATAATAGATAGGTTAGTGTTGGTGTTTGGCTGCTTCTTACTCGTAGACAGGTACAAGGCCAGAGGCGGAACTGGCTTTGCTCTCCCAATGTTTATCCTTCTGGAGGCCTGCTTCCATCCCCGCTTCAGCCATGGCAGCAATCTTCCAAAGTGCCAGTCCATACAAGCCAGTATCTGTGAATGAATCCAAGACAACTCATACCATTAACTGTATACAGATATCAAAACACAATGGTTGCACTTTTTCCTATAGCCTCAGTGTTAATAATGGAAAACCAAACCCACAGCGTATCACACTGAATTTGACAGATACATGATTGTTAGGACGGTCAAGGAGTTATTTACGGTGGGAACAATACACAGCAGACTGAGGTAAATGTCAAAGCTGATCTCAGATACGAACCTTTCTGAAGCAGCACATAGTGAGAACCTTTGGCGGTGTAATGGAAAAGATGCATAGATGTCTCAGTTGAGCCGAGACCCACCACAGAACCAATCTGGACGCCCGTTTTCCCAGAGAGGAATACCAGCTGGGTCTGCAGACATGACGGGAGACATTTCTATTGGGTGAGTTTGGTGGCTCTATTGACAGATGGACAAGGCTTGTCATCCGCATATTATAGTAATAGCAGAGCTGATTATTACCAAATACTTCCAAAGAGGCCCTGTAAAGAGCGCTAGAACACTGTGAGAGCCACAATATAGAACGTAATCTTTGCACTGTAAGACACAAAGCTAGTAAACAAATCTAGCTGTAATAATTGGCATCGCAGGCGTTTACCTGCATGGTGTTAGGTGCAACCAGAGCCACATCACTGACACTGTCCTTATCCAGATCTGGGACACTAAGGACAGACACATTGCTGCGCAAACCAGGTGGCTGAGGCTGCTGCCACCTGATCGCACCTATGAAAACACAGACAGCACATCGGTTTTTATTTGATCTTGATAAAGTAAAACTTCAGGTAAAACTTCAGCAAACAATTCTTTATCTGGACAGTCAAAGACAGACTAGGGAAACAAAGACAGCCAATATAACATTCCAGGAATACTTCTTGACACCTTTATTTCTCTTTCGGGTGATTCTGACAATTTAAAAATCAGGTCAGGCTTTACGTATACAATTTAAATAATTAAGGATGACACAAATGTGCTGTAGGCAATACCTATTTTCCTCATCACCATCTCCTCTATCTCTTTATATCCTGCATGCCATTGTATAATTTGGTGTCTACTAAAGTACTTTTTTTCTTTCCATCTTATACTCTACTTTCAGTTAAATTAATGTGACAATTCATTGTAAACAGAAGATGAAGAAATCACTTCTCTGTTGCAGTCATTTGGTCTAGAATTATTGTATTAAGTGATTTTTCAGAGAGTCTTCCCAAACACCAAAACAATGTGATGAATATGATCTGGACCAATAGCTTCTGAGAAACAAGCTACACCTCACGCTGTATACAATCCCTTAGTACCTCAGTTGCAAACAGTTATTAATTCAGTTGGGATCATCTCTCCTAAAAATGCTGAAGTTGACATGACAAAACAGCAGAAATACTAAGTCTGCATAGTCAATAGGCTCTCGCTGAAAACTTCCCCACCCACAGTTAAATGTTACCTTTGTTAAATGGTACTGAGGCAGAAAGCATTTATACCTCGTGATATGCGATACATTTGAATGGAAAGGCAGAAAATTTACATTTTAGATTTTACACACATATAAAAATACAGATAGACTAAAAAAATAGAAATACATTTAGAAATCCATTTGCCATTTGCCATGTAGAAAACAGTTCCCCCATTATTTTTGTTATTATGACTATATATTTAATGATGCATAGCCACATCATGACACGTATACATACAGGAAATGTGGTGCAACCATTTAGAGGATACATAATATGAAGAAGTGAAAGGCGTCACTAACCAGTGTATTTGTCGATGGCTGTGAACTGGTCAGAGTGGGACAGTAGACAGTCCCAGGCCCGGTCTCCCTCTCTGTCCAGACCACACTGGGCCCAGTGGAACTCAGGGGCCAGTGGACGCTCCCACACGGTCGCTCCATCTGTCCCATCCACTGCAAACACAAACACACACGGCGAGGGCAGACCTGGAAAACAACAATTACAACAACTGTAATACTATACAACACATCCTCATCACTTAAGATTAAATTAAATCAAAGCTGAAGAATATTTTCATACCCTCATCAGCACATGTATTATTCTGACTGCCTTCCTTGTCCTTGAGGACAAACAGGACATCCATCACCTTGTCTTTACTTGCATCTTCGATGGCCAGAAAATCATAGGTGGCTGCAGAAGAGAAAGAGAGTAGTTAGTAGTTAGTCCCTCAGTTAAAGCACCAGCAGGCAGAGCTGTGCAGAGTTGTCCTCACCTGCTTGGGGGAAAGTCCTGTTCCAGGCACTGAGATACTGTGGTCTGACAGGACAGGGGATGATGAAGGAGAAGGCAAACACTATGGTGAGGCAGATGAACAGCGATAGGAAGAAGACTGCAGTTCGCCAGTGGGACAGCTTGGCAAAACCCAAGCCTTCCTTACAGCTGTTCTTCTTCAGCTCTGTTAGTGCTGTTCCCGTCTCAGCCCCGCCCTCTCCGTTCTTCAGAGGGTCAGCTTCTGTGGCACGGTCAGTGGCCTCCATTGTTGTTTCAATGCATTACCAGCTTACAGACCTACTTGACACAAAAAGGATGAAGCATAGATCTTACAGCAAGGCATGCAACTCAATAAAATGCTGATCCTGTGCTCTAAATAAATATTTGCAGAACTCTACAAACTTCTAATCCTCAGTGAACTAACCTAGCATGAGATACAGTCTATCTCTGTTGTATTGTAGACCACAACCCTGCATGTGTCACAGTTGCCTGTGACGATCAGAGCTGCAAACAAAGCTTATTGGCAGTCATAGTTATACATGACAAAAAAATAATGAAGGCAGCTGTGCCTGTTGATTCAGCTATTTCTGCTGCACCACCTTTGTGGATTGGAGCCTATTCAGACGTGCCAGCACTGACTCCAGAGATTTCGCAACAGAACAACAACAAACCCATGACTTGCATTCATGTCGCAGCGACCCCTATTCTCTGCTCTGAGCCCTGGGGCATATGGCAATGCTCAAGATAATGGTGCCTACTACATAATAACTATATGTGCCATAACATATAGTAATAGATCTAAATGACTCAGATATTTTCAGATTGCATTCTGTAGTACTTGCTAGTTAACACATGGGGATGTTTGTACTTGCCTCTCCGCTATGTAACTTGGTGTTGGATAGCCTCTTAAGTAAGCTAGCTGATTTGGTAACAAGTTAGTTTCCTTAACTTGTTCAACAGAGCTCAACAACACGAACATGAGCTGTAACCAAAAGCACTGCCATCTAAACTCTAATAAAGAATCCCCCCTGACTTGAGAAAAGTCTTACTTTCTTCTCCACTTGTCGTCTTTGGCAGATAGATGGCTAACTCCGAGCACCAGGCCTGACGCCTGTCAACCTCCTCAGCTGCGCGTAAACAATTCACATACACGCCCACTTTTGGGTTTGGGCAAATCTGATTGGTTGATTCACTGGTTCTCCGCCGTTACGATTGGTTGACTCAGCACAAAGGGGCGTGTGCTTTACGCTTAAGTGACCTTCCCAACCGGATGTTGCGTCATTTCCTTAAATTAAAAAAACGGAAACTGGCAAGTCCACGAAAGAGAAAAGCTGCGAGCGGCGATGCTCGGAAGAGTGATTATAGTTAACTAACAATCCAATCCAAAACCCGGAGGATAACTGTAGCCCGCCGCTTGAATCCCACAGAGGAGCGTCGAAGAGAGATCTACAACAATGTCTGCCCAAGCTCAAATGAGAGCTTTGCTCGACCAACTCATGGGAACTGCGAGGGATGGTGAGTGTCAGCGGGATGCTAGCGGTGCTAGCTAGCTAGCAAAGATGGAGCCAATGCAAAGGCTCTCTGTGTTGGCTGTGATGGACAAACCTTTGCATGAGTGGATGGACTGCAGGCGGCTGTGTGAAATTCAGTTTAGCTTCTTCCCGGGTTTGGATTTAATGTTTGTATCCATTGTAGCTAACGTTTTGACTTCAATTTAATTTCTTATGTTTTTTTGTTGTTTAATTTCCCAGTGGTGAGTAAGATGAAGTTATGGCACCAGACAATGGGTCAGTGACATAGGAAAATACCCGCACACTGAATAATCTCCGTCAGTGTTGATTCACAAGTTGTGGCAGTAATGTTTCGACTTCCTATTGGTCTTCAGAAGGCAAATTGTAAAATGAAAGTAACCTATGTGTCTTATTTACCCAAAACAAACCATTTAGCTACCTTGGCCCAGCCGACTTTAATGTAGTTGTTAAATGAGAAACCCACCTGTAAGATGGTTTACTCATACACAATGATGATCAGGTGACAGAATGAAATGGAATTATATCAACTATATCTATTTTATATACTTACTGGCCTTTACACCAGCTGATTGGTTGAAGACATGTTACATAGTTATCTTGAAAGTGAAACTAATATTTCTGGTCTTTTTCATTAACAAGAAATACCTCTGCAATGTTCAGCTGTTTGGATACAAACATTAAAAGATGGATCAGCTGTCAAATCTGATGTTCATGGGTAGAAAACGACAGCTTATTTCAACCCAAACATCTTACAAACCAGTGGTTGATCCTGACAGTTGATTGGAAAAAAAGACTATAGTTTTGTGGCTTATTTTTCAATAAGTTGATAATTCGATCTTTAGAGTAAGAGTGAATTTGTGTTGTGAGTTTGTGGGTGTATGTGTGTTGAGATTAATATCAAATTCTTCCCATACATATGTTGCATACAAACTGAACAATTGTGGCCCCTTTATTTTATTCATAAAGGTTCAGTGTATCTTTGCCAGCCTACATCAATCTGCAAAGGAGTTGCAGAAAAGCCTCATGTTCATCGAGCCGTGAGTCACACATAATTTTTAAAGCTGTTATGATGAATATCCAAACAATTTGTTTGCCTTCCGGAAGTTATTGTAGCCTATTTTTCTTATCACACAAATGGGTAAATCTTCAGTGGCATTACAATTTGGAGTAGTGAATGCAGCTTGAGCTAAGACGTCTGGTCGCGCTGAATCCAAAGGAGCAGTTCTCAATGTTCCTTTAGACGTCTGTTGTCGGAAGACAATATTAGCAGTCAGTCAAAACAAAAACTTTGCACAGATCTTTTTCAATCTGACTTGTGTATGACTCCCAACTTCTTACTACAGGTATGGGCAAGAAAACTGTTCCCATTTATACTTTTCTACAGCGGGTTTAAAATTCTGCAGCTGAGGTCTTGAAGATGCAGATGGGTACAGTATATGGTGCAGATCGCAGTGTGTATAAACTAACTTTTTTCCTTGGTTTTCATTTGTATTTTGTGTTAATTTTTTTTCAATGTTCCATATCTGTAAAGGTTGCTAAAGGCTGGAGCAATTTTCTGGAATGTTTACATTTCTTATCACATTTTCTAAAGGCACGGTCTTTTTCTATATAGTCGTACTGTGTCGTGTTAACATCAAGCTAGAAACTTAATTAAGGCAGCCATGAATCCTCTCCATACCAATCAATTCCAACAACACTCTTGCAGCCATTTACCAGTTATGGGCCCATAATGTTGGCTAGCTCTATCTAGCCTAATCCTGTGATGTTCCGCCCTAACAGAGTAGATACTGAGCCTCATCACAAGCTAAAACGAGTAGAGGCTCTAACATTACTGCGTTAATTATGAGGCTTGGGCAAGGTAAGCACCAAGACTGATAGGAAATACAACATACTTGGAGAGCCACCTGTCACTTTTACTTAGTCCCCACTGTTGAGACATTGATGGTCAGATTATAAACCCTGGCCAGCAGAAGCACAGGTAGCGTCTTACTGGTCACCGTAATGTTGCATTAA
>CABFOS010143044.1:0-10045 GCA_900660315.1 Diretmoides pauciradiatus
GCACATCGTAAACAGCACATGGACAGCGTTAGCAGGCGTGATCAATAAAGAGCTAAAAGAACAAGTAATATGATATTGATGGACTCGCAATGAAAGGGACATGGAGGATGAGCTGGTGTGTGTGTGTGTGTGTGTGTGTGCGCCCATGCATGCCCGTGTGTCTGACTTAATGCCTCTTTTTACAACACAAATGTATCTTCACCCAACATGACACGCCGTTGCATTTGTAACAGCCACTTGCTTGACCACTGCTCGTCCGCGTTGATCAGTCTGACGCACTACTGTAGTCACATGGCCTAAAGGAAATCAATGACGTGGAGACTGTGTTGTTAGGACTCCGCTGGCACTTGCTCACGAACGGATCTCAGAAGATGTTTTCCAAATGATCTAAATCCATTTCCAAGTCACGAATGTGAGGAACAAATCCCTGATCTTTCCATTCCATCACAATGTTCTGCAGACAAATAAGCAATCAGTGACTGTCCCTTTGGATTATCAATATCATTATAGCATCCAAACATTGCGTATTAGTCTAGCCTTAGTCTCTAGCATGAGTAAGTCCTGTTGATTCACAGGCCAGTCCATTGAAAATCTCCCTAGATGTAATTATCCTGCACGCAGCCATGTAAGCCAAAGGCCAGAGTGAAATACCGTAAGTCCAACCATGGTGGTCCAAAGTATAACGTCATAGACACCGAAGGGGAAAGTAGCTCAAAGGTCGAAAAGTCCCAGAGAGATAGCGAGCGAGAGAGAAATTAGGCCTGGTGGTGTCTTATAATCCAAATATAACAGACCCATTTTAAAGTCAGACACGTACGGAGACGGTGAGCTGGCAGCGAGGTCGGCTTCAAGGGGCCAAAGAATGAAGGCGAGAGTGGCGAAACTGTCAAATATAAGCTCCCAAATAACTTGACACACAGACACACGCCGCCAAATATAATGCCGCAGCCTTCACAAGTTTAATCACGGGCAGCGACTGAAGCGGTGACACGAAGGTCGAGTTCGGGGGGACCAAATATAACGTAACAGACGGTGCGCTTGTCCTGATGGAGCCATTAGGATTCCCTCCATGCTGGAGGTCTGAACTAACCTGTCAGCCCCTGATTTAGCGACAGGCATGCCACTGCATACAGGGCCAGGGGTTAGGGCCCGGCCTGCCCACCCAACACGCACAAAGAGACACTCTCACTGCCAACGCTCATCTGCTCTGCCTTTCTCTTAATTGAGCTTGATTGAGTTTTAACAGCCCTATTAGTGTGAAATGGCAATAGACAATACTGTTGCTGGTTTAGTGAGAAGATCAACAGTGACAGTTGAAACCCAAGGTGGTCTCTGTCCGGACCCCCATGAGAGCTGAAATATGAGGTTTCCTTGTAAGCGTCAAACTGATTTGAACCATGAGCAGCTCTTCTTCATGCATTTGAAACTCAGTTAAATTGATATTTTCTTTTATTTTGGCGACATCTTTGAGTTAGGGTGAGTAACATCGCTCAGTGACGTCTTTTTCCTCGCATTGTTTCTTTTCTTTGTCTGTTCATGTCGCTGCTTATCCTAATTAATTACTCAGTTCTTCTTCTGTTTATTCCAAATAAACCAGAGACGTAAAATGCACAAGATTTTTTTCCAGCAAAGCCCTACATGTACCACACACCGGGTGGTTAGGCCAGAACATGTGAACGCTTTGATGAACTGGCTACAGATGGAATGACTGTTGTGTTATTTATACGAAAAGATTGCAGGTTATTAAAATCACTCAGTAGATCATTTTTCTGTGTGTGTCCTATTTCCCTGCAGCTTACTTATTATATTTCTGTTGCTCTGTATCTTTATATCTTCCCTTCTCTCTTCACTCGTTAATCTCCAGAGACTCCCTGTGCTCCCATATACTCACTCATTTAGCTGAGCAGAAAATTCTCTGCTTCCATTCTAATCAATATTTAGTTGAGCATCTTTTGTCTAACTGCTGCTGACGTTCCATTCCCTCTGGCAGGGTTTGGCTCTGCCTACAGACCCGTTCCCTCTCTGTGTGTTCCCGTCCTCCACCACAGTATGGAACCCCAACAGCCCGACTATGGTTATTACTGGGATAGCCTGACTCTTCCCAGTCACATTCCCCCTCTCTGTCATTCCTCCCAGGCTCTGCTGGTCTGGAATGGCTGCCGAGGCCACACTAATGCAGTGCAGTGCATGATGGGCTGGCTGGGACGGGGCCATAATTCGTTCCATTCCTTTTTATTAAACCCGTAGCCACACTGTTATTAGTGCTTGGTGAAGAGGGTTGCTCTGTAGCAGCGTGATGTCTTCCATATGTGATGTTGCTGCCGTCCCAGAGAGAGAAGGGACAACTGAGAGAGACAGATGAGGCAGAGGCTTTCCCTCTAATAGCAGAGTTTGGTTTGAGAAGGCCTAAGTGACATTGAATAGCATGTATCAATGTGTCAGTGCATGGCTTTCATGCAAGTACAGAACATTTCTCATTCCCATCATGATCATATCTACAGTGGCAGCCATTGCAGACGTCCCCTTTAATGCATTTATCCTGCATCTATCATCTGTCGTGCATTAGTACTGGGTATGATTCTTACTTGCATATTATACAGTAGAACTAGTATATTTGTAACACAAAACTATAGAGTCTCTCGAGCAGCTTAGTTTCCATGCAATTCCTTATAGGATCTGGCGGCTGAAAAGAGACCAAAGCTTTTTCCAACCATTTACTCTTGGGGATATAGAGCGCAAGTGCAGCAGTAGTTCACCATGCATATACAGTAAAACTAAAGTGAGACTTGATGGTGACAACTTATGTCTTCCCTTTCTTTGGCAGAAACCCTGTTCTATTTTGAATACTTGTTATATTTCACGTTATTTCTGCACACAAACCTGCGTCTGGCAGCCGTTCTGATGGGTCACTAGAGAGGGGAGCGGGTGAGCTGGAAAAGACAGATCGGCCCATGTGCAGGCTGAGATGTGTCATGCAGATTAATGGGCGCTCTGACCGGTGCGATACATCAACCTGAGCTACACAGAAACATAATGACTCTCCACAACGTCTGAGGAGCAGCATATATCGTGTTCAGCGCTGACAGAGGGGATCTCTTGTACACGGGCAGAAATAATAGGGTGTCTCTGTTCATGTGTGAGGTATAGACGAGGCTAGAGAAGTCAGAGTATCGATGGATTCAGTCGTCTCAGGTCTATATTTAATTCCTTGGTGAATGAAGCATTGCTCTGGGGGGGAAAAACATAGGAAAGATTCATCCAAGAAGAGATCTCATATATCTACCTTTTATTTCTCCTGGACACAAATGAGCTCTATGAGACTAAAGGCATTTTCTCCCGTTTCTCAAATTCAACTCGAGAGAATCAACCACATATCAGCTTGTTTTTGTCTCACTCTGATCACAACAGATCTCCAAATGATCTTAAATAAGTGTTGTTTAACTCCTGCATATGAAACCAGGAGATTAGAGGAGGATCTCAAAGAAAACTCAATATGATGTTTCCAGTTTTCACATCCTGTTGGATTTTCCTATTGAAGCCATGCAGCCATAGCAGGAGATTATTACCATTATACATGCCACATGTTAGCATCTTCACATTGATCTCATAAAGGCTCAAGAGTTTATTCTCTCCATTATCTCCCTCTTTCTCCTGAGGGGTTTCATGAGAAACACGAAGAAAAGCAAAACATGTGTCCTCTAATACATCAGTACTAATTAAGTGGTTCATTCCTAAATATTGAATATTTGTTTTGAAAAAATAGTGCTTTGTCACAAATAATGCAGATAATGTAAAAGTAAAACCAAAGACACACACACACACACACACACACACACACAGACACACAATACATAGACCCAACTAACATATACTTTAAAAAGAGGGAGATGCACACAAAACAGAACAGAACATTCTTGTTTTGTGTTACATTTTTTATTACTAAGAGCAACTCAGGTTTTTGCAGCCCCGCTGAGCTCTTCTGGTCAGAGAGCCAATAAATTAGTACACACAAAAAAGCTGCATCCCAGTTTTGGTTTGTTCCAAAAACAGATGATTCAATCCCCAAAGTACTTTCTTCCTCGTACTCTTCGTCTTAGGACAGTTAATGCGCTCAACAACAAACAACAACAAACATGAGTTTTATTTTCAAACCAGTTGTCATCTGACTTCACTGTTTTTCAAATGGTACTTCTAACATTACTTTGGTAAATAATAGAAAAGCATTTGAGATTGAATATCAACTCCACATACACAAACAATACAGTGTGGAATGAGGACATAACCGGTGCATCATTTAAACAACTGAAGAGTCAGTTCAGAGTGATATTATTGTTAGTATATATATATACTGTAGCGTGAAACGGTGTTCTGCTCTATTCCGTCTTTTAAGGCCGATGCTCCAGAATATAATGAATTCATTGTTCAGTGAAACACATGCAGCGGCAAAATGAAAGCTTCTGTTTCATATATCACTCAGCAATAATTGAACAAATGTGTTTCTCCTCTTATTGGGGGGAAAAAAAACTTCAAAGGGCCTTTGTTTTTTGTAATTTAGAAGAAGAAAAAAGAGAAATTTGGGGTCACATTCAGAGCGAGATTTCTGTCAGGGCTCGTCAGAGGGAAACAACCTAAACATTGGAAGTTGTGAAGACATTTCTGAGCGACGAGGACAGCGGGATGCGCTTTGATGTCGGTGAAATATGGCTCTGGGTCTTTCCACAGTAAAGATGACGAATGGATGAAAATTTCTCTGGGCAACGTTAAACTGACAGTGGCACTATATCAAGCTGAATTTTGGTACGACTGGATAAAAAGTTAGAACTAAGTGATGTAAATGCTGTCTGACTCGCTCACTCACACACACACATGTAGGATGAGTAAAACAATCCTCTATTGTCGACCAGACTAAACTATCTCCTGCAGCATGTATCCCACTCTCGTTGTAACAGACAGGCTAATGTTTCAGCAGTAGGGCTGCAACAGGATGGAGCTTTACAGTCAGGTCAGTAATGTAAAAGCAGCAGTGATGTACTAGACACTGCCCGTCAAGTTTGGGGACACCTTCTCTTTAATGTGATGTTTGATTTTCTCTGTTTTTAGTTAAGTACGGTAAGAGAAAAGTGCCTGTAAAGGGTTTGTAACATAAAACAACTAATGCAACTATCAGCTTCGTGTTCATTGAAGTGTCTTCCCTGGTATGAGATGCCTACCCTGTAAAACCCAAATATAGCAAAACATTAAAAAAAACAACTAATTCAACCTTTCAGATGTTGTTGTAGGAGGCATTTGGGGCTGAACATGAAGTGTTTTCAAAAATGTTGTGTTTTTGTACGTTTTTAGGGAGTGTTGTAATGTAATGTAATGTATTGTAATTGAAGTAATGTACAAAGTGATGTATTGACCTGAGATCTGGAGGCAGTTTGACTTCATGACCTGAGGGTGGGACTTATATACAAATGTATGATCCAATAGCATTGTGGGACTGAACAATAGGACCCAGTGACAATGTTAATGTGGTTGAACAAAAAAAATAAAAAAAATAATAGCTTTTTTTAGGATAGCTAAAAATGTTGTAATCCTGCAACGCCGGGTCTTACAGGGTTGATTTGATCGTTTTCTCTGAAAGGCAGCCACTGATGACATCACAACAAGGGTATAAAATGGGTGGGGCATATCATTACTCCCAATGTAGTACCTTTGTTAGTTGTCCCATATATTTACATGATGTGATATAGTTTTTTCCCTCTCAAAATAAACCTACTTATGCTTTAACGGACAAAGAAAACATGCTTATTTATGGCATATTTATTAACACATAATCTAGCAATTTCAGGTGACATAATAACTCTCTGGCGGCCATATCGGAGGTCTTCAGCTCTCATTTCATCACTGATAAATCTGATTTGGTTTTGTGTTCAGATAATATCAGCTTATCAGCTATAGCTAATCATCCTGTTCTTACCCAGTAGATGACTCTTCTCGAGATTCAGCTCAGGGGTGAAGGACCAAAGGGCTAAAGACAATTACAGTAACCTAAAATTGGACACAAATCTGCCTCTTCAGATTATACACTTTTACACGTAAGATCAATGAATTGACCTACACCCACCCCAATCTATTCTCCCGTTCAATTGTCATATAGTACATTTAGGCTTAATTTGTCATTGGACCTCCATCAAGACAGAAGATTTGGGACACGCCAATGACTGAACATATTCAAGCAAAGGTTCTGACCATCCCCCATACACAACATGTGTTTGTGTGCACCAGAAATTTGGAACAGGGCCACGACAGAACCGGCCTGACAGCAGGAAGACAGAAAACATGCCTGCATGGAGTGTGATGGTGGTGAGACCTGTTTTGTGTACACACTGACATTAAAATTGTCTCGACCGCGAGTGGATCAGCGCATTCATTCTGCTTTACACTCAATGTATGGCAATGCTGAAAAAATACAACTGAAAAGAATTTAGGCCCATTTTCTTATTTCTGTTTGGCTTTGACACATATTTCACTTTTAGGTTTCCCTTTAGTTTTATTTCAGTTGACTACAGCGTTTAATTGTAGTCTTAGTTTTAGCTAAATATAATAACTTTGACCTGCAAAATGAGGAAAAACAAACACTTAAATGATACATAAAAGGCAGTCATGGCAATAACATGACCGATCCCACAGTATGCCTCCTATTACCTCCATATTGCAGTATAATTGAAGGGGTGGATGGCTGACGTCATGTGTGGTAATATCACTGATTTCTTTATCCGCGCTGCTTTTCAACAGCACATTATTAACATCATTTAAGGTTTCCTCCACAGTCATACCCCATCTTGGTGGACATGGGGACGGAGAGACAGAGATCATTGTTCGACCAGAGAGCCCAGCTGGATTCAACGGTTACAAGCGGCCCCAGCGGTGCAGCAGCGAGTCAGTCAGTCACACAGGTGGCAGGGAAATTACAGCGTACACATACTTCGAGTTTGGACGCCTTCCACTTCTGGAAGTCAATAAAGACCGTGCTGGCTGCTGCCAACAACTGCAAATGCTATAGTTGACTGTTGAAGTTTGGTCTGTGCCAAGATTTGCTCACTGTTCATCCAGAACAATGTGCTTTAATGATCTGGATAAAATGAATACATGAATAAGATGATTCTGATTGGTTCCATTAGATCCTTACAGAACAGCACTTACAGAGTTGCACTGAACCGATGGATATTATTCTTAACAATAGTTCCATTGTCTGAGCGTGCATGTGCCTGTTCACATGCACACATTCACATGCATGCATGTTTGCATGTGGAATAAAACCCTTTGTTTCACCAGTAACCCAGCATGTGAATATGTTACATCCTGCAGCTTTGCCTCCCTGCCGCCTGAATGGTAAATTACCACACTTTACATCTGTTAAACAAGATCTTTTGTGGTAGTCCTACATCACATATGGATTTAGTGTACTGATTAAAAAGGGCCATTTAGCAACCTTTTGATCAAATCATGACTCAAATGAACTCTAAGTCAATTCAGCTGATGTCAACAAGACCCACACATCAGCTGTCACATTCTGTCTATGTATAAAGCATCAAATAAACCCATGACTAGCTGTGATTCTGGACTGGGCCTCTGAGCAGCTTCCCCTGTCTGACGCCATAACGGAGGTCCAGTGGAGAGCTACATGTAGCTGTGTGCAAATGATGTTGAAATACAACAAACAGGCTAGAAAAATGATGTGGTTTGGGTGTAGATCCATTCAGCCTGAGTCTCTACTCAAACACACGCTGAGTATAGCTTGAGAAGAGTAAGCTACTATAGATACGTTAGATAGTGTGCGAATCAGATGTGTGACAAGACAGTGATGGGTAGCTGACCAGATACTACGGTTAGCTGGCTGAACACAAAATCAATCAGATGTATCAGTGGAGAAATGATCAGTTCCCAGTCAAAAGCAGAAATTAACCCTGCTGTTAGGACAAACTGGGCCTGATGTGATTCTAACACTGAACATGGTGGTGTATTATGGCTGCACCACCGACACACTTGCACTTAAGCATGCATGTGCACACATCAAACATATACACAAAACAGCACACACACACACACACACACACCCACACACACACGACTGATTAATAGTGAGGAGTGGTCGGACCCCTGCAGGTCCTCCAGGGAGTCAACCTCAGGCGGAGGAGGCCACCCAATCACAGCACATTCCTCCACTGACTGTGCTGCCCGGGGGCCGCACACTTCCTGCTTGACTTCGAATAAAGTCATGTCATCAGAAGTGACAAACCTGGCTTTGTTTTGACTGCCAATCATGCAGAATTCAACTGGATCTAAAGTCGCTTCGAGGAAATAACGCGCAGATAGAGACAAACAAATATGGGTTAAAATGTGATTGATGATTAATTAAAAGAGGGTCTGAATTCATTATGAATAAATCATTGAACCAAAAGTTTCACTTGATTTATATGATGCTGTTTTACTGCACTGTGATTAATGGACTTTCAAACTGTAATCTGAAAAAACTAATGAAATTAGAATTTGAGATTTTTTTCATTTGAATAGCTATAGCCACCGGTGCAAATAACAAATCGATTCTTCATGCGTAACTAAATGTTCAATCTATTTAATCACTTCTGTTTTACATTATACAACATTATACAAACCCCATGAATATATTGATGAAAGATAACAAATCAGATTGTCTGAAGAGGAGTAATCTCACCATGTGCAGCTGTTATGCAGCTGTGTTATTGAGTTATAACCCATCCCTACTCTACTGTCTCTGTCATAGAGTTGGAAATCATTGGCCGTAGCATCATATCAATTGAAGTATTATTGCATGAAAATCAACATTAGTCACAGGGATGGGATCGGATCCAGACGCCCAACCACCAGGATTAGTCACTGTAATCCTTAAATCAGAGGAACAAGCCTGACTAAAGCTGGCCGAGGCTTTCCAGTTACATCTTTTGATTCCTTCTCAGGTGTATAAGACAGTGTCACATGTCAGCTAGATAATGTACAGTAGCTTGGTGCTATCAAAACATCTCTGGGCATCTGACCAAGCGGGAAACTGTCAGATTTGTCTCAGCAGTTGTCTGACAACAAATCCCTGCTGTGTTTGATGAGTGGGATGGATTATTCCAAGGCAGTATCAAAGTCAGTTTTAGCCTCGGTGTCAGCCTAGTGTGTGTGTGTGTGTGTGTGTGTGTGTGTGTGTGTGTGTGTGTGTGTGTGTGTGTGTGTGTGTGTGTGTGTGTGTGTGTGTGTGTGTGTGTGTGTGTGTGTGTGTGTGTGTGGATGTGTGTGTGTGTGTGTGTGTGTGTGTGTGTGACAGCCTCCAGTCTACAGGTGCATTAATGATAGCAGCTACGTGTTTGCTCAGCTGTATAGCTGTTCACTGTGTTGAAACTTGATTTTATGCCAGGCGACATATACTGTACAAAACTGCAAAATAGCCTACTGCAAAATAGATGTGTTTTACTTTTAGACCATAATGATTTCAATCAATCAGTCACAGGTTATAATATATTTTAGAAAACTAGAATTGGGAAAAGTTGGTAAATGCAGTATTTTGCCTGCTTTTGAAAAGATGAGGGTACAAAGAAGCAGAGAATAAATTAAGTCTACTTTTTCAGGAAAATGATTAAACAAAGTTCTTAAATAATTACATCTACAATTTGTATTTTTATAGATACAAATAAATACATTAAAACAGAAGACAGAAGACATAAATGTGAATGTTTAATTCCTCATTTGAATACTAGACTTTTGCTGATAAATGATAGGGTAATAAAGCTAAAAATACTCGTATACATATAGTAATGTAATTATATGTATATAGTAATGGTAAGGATTTTCAGAAAAAGATACCATGTGTTATTTAAGTCCTAATTCTTTCTATTAGTAGCTGAATGTAATTTTCTCCAGGGACATTTTCTCATTTTCCCTCCATGTTTCCACATTAGTTCTTCATTTTTTTTTCATGCATGGCATCTGGTAAAGAAATAAAAGTGCCTACAATTCAATATGTCAAGCTTTTCCTTCA
>CABFOS010143047.1:2420-18551 GCA_900660315.1 Diretmoides pauciradiatus
CACCATCAACGGCGCCTAATAAGAGGAAATGCGCCTGGTGGGGGGGGGGGTGTTAAGTAAAATGTATTTGAATATTGTTTTTATTCATAATCAAGGTTATTTCTAACACAATATAGCCTACCACTCAAAAATAAAATACATCAGGGCCCGGATTTATCAAGCATCTTAAGAATTACACTTAAGAATTTCATAAGAGCTTACTTACGAGTGAACTTATTCTTCGCTGAAAGTAAGCGGTAAGACGTAGTTATCAAGAAGCTTACGCTTACTTTCAGACAAGTCTAGAGCCATTCTCAAGAGCTACACTTAAGTGCATTTTTTGTGGCAAAAACCAATCAGCCTCTGGGAAATGTTACGCCCTCCCTAGAATTTGCCTCCATTAACCTCCTTCTAAAAGTTCCCTTTTTGCTTAATATTATCTTCAGCAAAATGGATGCGAAAAGGCACCGAATTGGACGTTTGATGAATTAATGCTTGTAGAGCTTGTTGAACAAAACAAAGAAATAATTATAATATAACATTATAATTTGTATCTCCGCTGTCATTGCGTAATTTCTCAGTGTTGTAGGAGCACTAACATTGCGCACAAGATCGGTAACAAACATTATTCCTTGTCGATCTAAGCAATAACATTTGAGTAATTTGTTATCATTATACATTTCCAGAACATTTTTTCTGTCTCTAAAGGTGCGGGCACGTCTCCGTCTCTGTACCTCGGCCATCTTATCTATTCTTAAATCAGTTGAGAAAGCTCCAGAGGTCTCTTAAATATCTGACAGGTTAAGAGTATTCTTAATTGAAGAGAAACTTGATAAATCAGGCTTATTCTTAAGTTTGAGTGTAGGAGTAAAATGCACCAATTCTTATGCTTAAGTTAGACTTAAGACCAATTCTTAATCTTAAGATGCTTGATAAATCCGGGCCAAGGTCTACATATCTCTCTCCCGCCCCCAAAATAATGCATTAAGAAACGCCTGTCTCCTTATGAACGTAGCACGTCGACCAACCAATCGACCAACCGACCAGAAGGTGTCAGCCCTACTGTTTACCCAATCTAAGTTAGTGTTTACTAAAAGAACTGAGCAGTATTTTTCTGCTAAATATTTGAAGACAAACTGTTGCGTTTGTGCTGATGAATAAAACTAAATACCACTCGTTTTGTGCAATTGTATGTTCTTGAAATGAATAACAAAATATACATTTGAATATTTTGTCATATTGTCAAAAATATAGTATCATATCGTTATCGCCAAACTACCCTGAAATGTCGTGATATTATTTTAGGGCCATATCGCCCACCCCTATACTACCGGTTGCCTTGGTCAACATATGCAGACTTGTGCCCACATGCACGCATATACACATACACTTACGAGAACATACCAACACAAACAGCTATGAGGGTGGTATGTAGAGGTGGGACATGGGTGGCTTTGCTGGGGTCTAATTGGCCCAGTCTCCTCAGCTGTGGGCTGAACCCCGGGGGCAGAACTGCACACTAGGGAGGGGCTCCTAATTAGACCTGGGAGTAGACCTGGGATTATTTTGTAAATATCTGTTTACCACCATGGCCCCCTGAGGGGGTTAGCTGTGAGGAAAACAGTACATAGTAAACATGAACACTGTGGGAAAGGGGGGATTGGAAAAGCTGAGGTGTTGCCACCCCCGTGTGATGTGAGCCAAATACCTGGGGGCTCAGGGGAGGGCTGAGGGCTGGGGACTTAGAGGGGAGGAGTTACTACAATACAGGAGCTGTACTGTGTTATAATGGTAAACAATTTGAGGTGTTTGGCTTTGTACACTGTTTATTGTTATTGCAAATGGGATTTGCAATTTGAATTCCAAAATTATAAAAGATCATAGTCAACATTCCTTCCTTGTGACAAGACCCAAAGCACATTTGGCAAGTATGGCAGATGAGTTGAAACGTATTTTTTAAATTTCAATTTTAAGTTTATTTGCCATAGCTGGCTGAAGGATTGAAACGTCCTTTGAACAATATAGCAGTCTTTCAACTTTAAGTGTCACTGCAATAAGAAAGTGATATAATTATATATATGATAAGTTAATAACCTTATCAAATATACAATATTACATTAAAAATGGAATTTGTTGAAATAGGTGATTTCAGTTTACCCCTAATAAAAGATTTTGCTAAGCTAAACTTGAGGGTGGAACAGTTGAGAAATATGCCTAATATGTTGCAGACTGTGTTAATACTGGTGACAATCCATAGTTTCCTGTATTAAATCCAAGCATTCAACTCAGAGTCAGATCGAGAGTGTAAACCGAGAGAACGACCACACCTACAATCGAGAGTTGACTTACCAATGAAAACTATTAGCTTGCAGAATAGCCTGCATAAAACATGAGTCCAAAGATTTTTTTTCAGAGCAAAATAATCAAGGCTAGATTTTGTACAAGGCTAGATATGTAGGCCATCTTTAGGCTTGATCAAGATGAATGTGGGCAGGTAGATGCCCGTTTAATCTGCAAATCAAACAGGACAGGCTTGGTGTTTTGGATAGGAAGTGATTTGTGGATCAGGCAAGCAATGCAGGCGCCTTCACTTGCCTGTATGTTTTCAGCCATCTCACATGGTCTTCTGCCTCACTGAAATCCAAACAACAGAAATCTGTGTCATAGTGACAAAAAACTTTAATCCCTACACGGATGGCTTTTATAAAGTTTGGTAACCCTGCCGGGAAAAAGGCTGGGGCTCTGATATGTGACACACACAAACTGGCCCCTCTGTGCTGCAAACAAAGCGAGCATTGCTCATCCTGCTGACCTTTGACATCCCCTCTCCCATTCCCCAGCTGCCCATCCCCCTCTTGCAGTGGCCCATCTCTACATTCTCCAGCAAGCCAGGACATCTTTGAAAGTCAGGAAAACAGGCAGATAAGACAAGCCACGCCATTCCATGCTTAGCATAGTACTCTATCGCTTTCTGGAAACATTTTCAAATATTACACCTAGGTTCATATAAAGAGGACAAGAGAAAGAGAGAGACTCGGGGTGAGGAAAATGGAGTAGCTGCAGAGAACGAGTGAGAGTGATTCTTACGTAAACGTATTTGTATCACACTCTAAATATTTAGCAATTCTTCTGATCCATTTCTTAGGTCATTCACTGATCTACTCCCTTATCAACTTACCCTTTTTAACTAAGTCCATCAATCTGAAAATAACTAAACAGAACAGCCAGGGGAGAATCAATGGACCACATGTATATTGTTGACAACTTCCCTCTTTTTGTGTACTGGTTGGAGACTGGTTGGTGTCACAAGCCAATGCAGTTTATAATGTTCTTGAGCAAAGTGCAATGACAAGACTCCAAGGTTAATTCTCTTGTCAAAGTTACATAGCTTTGACAATAGATTAATTAAGACCCTTTAGAGTCAGACAGTTGGCTTTGTGTGTGATGTTTCTAGAAAGAGTTAAGTGATGGGGCACTGAAAGGACTCAGATCAAATGAGCTGGCCCCTTTTGGGGGGGGGGGTGGCTTCATTGCTATAAACAACCAGGCATGCAGCTCCACTACGCTTGCTTTCTCTGGGCAATGTAAGTAGAGCTATGAAACCCATGAGCAAAGCAAATCCACTGGAGCACCATAGGTCACATCTTGAACATTAGCAATTAGCAACCTGTTCTTCCTCCTTTTCCTATTCCCTTTAAAATTGGCTTACATGCACAGAATAGCCCAATGTTTAAGCTATTTACATGAACCTTTGATTGAATACCCCTCTTGCAATGAATAAACCAATTCACAGAATATTCCTGTCCACTTGTCCCACAGATAGAATAGTCTGCTAGCAAAATGTATGAAAAGCTACCCTTTTTGAAAGTGGGTTACTTCCAATACAGAGGAAAGAAATTATTATTCCAACATAAATAGCAAGTGCTGCCATGTTTTTTATGAACATCAAATGCCCCTTTTCCATAAGCGTGGGTGTGGTTAGAAGCCAACCCATGCACACTCACGTTCAGAACACAGGTTGCGGACACGGTCCGAATTGCATTTCCATTACTTGCATTTACATTACAGCACGGATGAAGGCGTTGCTTTCGTGCATTCATAGGGTAAGTGGAAGTTTTTACTCTCTCTCCATTCACTCACTGCATGGCAGAACATGTCTTAGGCTCTGTCTACATTACATTAGACTACACAACTACTACCACACAAACGCCTAGCGTTTTCAGAAAGCTCTGTTTTCAGGGGTTCAGACCGCTGGCAAAAGTGTACCCATAATGCAGCGCGAGTCCGAGTTTACTCAGATTGCAAAAAAACAAAAGTGAAGGGAGTAAGATGTTTACATGCCACAGTCAATATCAGAGTAAGCCAGGCATATCAACGGAGTATGAGGTTAGCCAGGTCATTATAATAGAGCTATGACATTTAAATGTGTCTTACTTGAGTAACTGGGTAAAGAACAGAATTCTCTGTGAATGTAAGTGTACCGTAACCATTGCAGTATCTCTTGTCCACTCTCATCTGCCTGAAACTTGGATACAGGCCGTTCATTTTCTTGAGATTTTTAAACTTGGCGCTATTTGCCCCTGCCTATCAAGAAAATGCATGCTCACATTCAGTTTTAGGATGAGTGGCACCAACAGTCACAGCTAAAGAGAGAGGGTACTACTGACGCACACATAGAGGACCCCACTCTGGAAAAAAATAGCCATCACTAATATACAGTTTCAACTTATTATTTCAGAGAACAAAAAGGCAAATACATGACTAGCCTAGCAAACAGCATACAAAACATAACAAAACCAATACGATGTAGCAGTACAGGGAGAAGGAGCTCTTTATGCTCGAAAGAAGGGGGAACAATGCCACATGACCAGTCATGCAAGAGATACTGAGAGACTGCAAGAAGCTTGTCTTCAGCCCCAGGCGCCAATAGACCCGTTTACTCACTGGGGGAGATGGGTCTACAATACTGGGCATAATGGAGGCCATATTTACCCTTCTTTTTTTCTCTTACCAATAACCTCTTACCTTCTCTAGTAGTTCCCCACTGGACTAATCTAATAAAGGCACTTAAACATGCTTGTCTCGGCTGCTGTCATATCAGACATGTACCATTTTACCCACACCCTTTATATACCGAATACTGGTATAGATATATATTTGTTGGGATTATAATGCTCCCAATAGCAGATACAGCGTCTCTGAACTGTACTGTTTGCTCTATTGTGAATTAGGGTACTCCTGCAGCTGCTCTGTCAGATCCTGAGGGCAATGGTGGCACCACGGAGGTTTGCAAATGGTGCCTGGACAAGCAGATCTATGTAACTGTATGATTTTTGACTGGACCGCAGAATGCAAGGCCAGCCCTACAAATGGGAAAGTTGCTGACTGGGTGACTGACTGACTGACAGACTGAGTGATGATGTTCTAACATTGGTTGACTTTCGTACACGTGATGTTCACAACACACGTGATGAAATGCATTCAAGTGACTTCAGAGCAAAACAAACATGGAGGGGGACCGTCGTCCCTGGCTGGGGGAGACGCTGCGCGAAAGTGGTGGTCGGCACTGGGTCATTTATATTTAATATGTTATGTTTGAATAAAGGGAATAAAGCTGTGAACTCTCCATTCTGCATGTGTGTCTGTCTGTCCCAGCCCTGAGTGTAGCAACGCTACATGGAAACCGTATTCATGTAATATTGTATTGTACATGAGAGCGCAAACATGGTCAGGGCTGTAATACTGGAGTCCGGCCGAGACCAAGTTTTGACGGTCTTGGTCTCGACTCGGTCTCGGCCCCCCTCAGTCTTGGTCTTGACTTGGTCTCGACCCTCTCAACTCACCCCTGGTCTTGGTCTTGAATCGGACTCAATCTGGACTTGGACTCACTCGACCAAGGCGGTCTCGACTACTGCCCTGGGTCCAGCCACATACTAGGTTTTGACCTAGTCTTGTTTTTATGAAACCTGAATAGCACTACACACTATGCTGTTATATTAGCTTTTCACCAAAGAATGGAGAACCCCACACCATTAGAGTATGCTATAGTTGCTGAAGTTACTACTGTACAATCCATTATAACTAAAAATTTTGTTAGCAAAAATTGGTTTTGTCACCCATAGACTAGCCACCACAGTTGCAAAGATTACACCATTAGTAAGGCACCCCACCTGCCCTGCATGTTTGATGACTTAGTGACAGACTGATTAACTGGCTAACCTGAATTAGGCTTGTGAAGCCCACATCTTTCACTACAAAAAAGAGCAGTGAAAGCCAAGTTATGCTTCTGCGTAGACACAAATAAACATACTTAAACATCTCCGCCGAGACCCCAAACTAAACTAAAACAAAGAACCAAAGCAAAACGGAGATGCAGATACAGATAGCCTATGCAGAAGAATAAATCAGGCTAGAAGACATAAGGGAGTACAACCAGTCTGACAGTAAAGCCAGGTTCGATGGAGGACCAGCACAGCTGTTTCTCTTGGTTTCTGGAGCCACTGTGCAAAAGTCTTTCCAGAAGGTAATATTTTCAACTTTATATAGCAGTCATACATGACAGGGCGTTTTTGGATTTCATTAATTAGCACCCATTGGCAGCACGTCAAGTCAACTAGTTATGTCAGCTACATTAGTACATCAGTAAGTCAGATCTTTTCTATACTTGTAAACAAGGAAAAGGAAATATATATCCTATAATATAGGGCACAGCATGTAGGTATATGTGATTTCTATACACATCAGAAAAGGGTACCTGCTTCAAAAATCACTGCCAACATCCAGGAAAACCTGTAACTAGATGGCAATTATTTTACACGTTTCAGTAATACCAGCTGCTCAAACGGGTGTACCATTAGCAGAAGGAAAAACCAAACCCTGTATTATATAGTGAGACCCATAGGTATTCAGTCGCATAGTGTCTAAGGTGTAGGCTATATAATCTTATTAGTTAACTTCACATGGGAAATTAAACAGAAGTGTCAGAAATGTACTTGTTGGCTCAGCTGCCGAGGGCTGGACCTTCTAAAAATCATTTTTACTGGCCAAAAAAATAATAATACATTTTTCATGTAAATATGTCACCCTACTCATTCAATGCTATTTCATCAGGATCAGGCACTTGTGAAAGATTCAATTAAGACACAAAAGCATATTGAGAGTTTTACTTTAAATCTTGCTCATTCACATAGGAGTTTGTGTTAATTTTTTCCTTTTTGGTGGCCTCACCTGCTACGTGTCCTCACATTGTAATAATGTTAAGTCTAATCTAACATTGGGCTACTTGAACATCCAGGCAGAAGAGAAACAGATGTTTAGACGCTACAACTTTGCGTAGATCCAGTGTAACATAGAGCCAATCAGTAGCCTATTTGAGACAGAGCCAATGCTTTGCTTTGATTGGCTGAATGTCAGAGAGCATATAGGGTGGTCAGAAGAGACAACGTTTTAGAACAGGCAAATACAAAAGACTGTATTTAAGTGAATCATTCAACTGTTATCATCTCAAAAAGTTACCAGTCAGTGTGGCAGGTGACCCTTATTACTTTATCTGACAAAGACAAATTTTTCCAGCACGCAGCGCTTGGGTGGGGGTTAATTTCGGACCTTGACACAGTGACTATGAGGTGAACGTACAGACTGTAAATTCAGGGTATTTTTAGTCATACCAGATTAACAGTTAAAGGACTACAGTTTTCATGGGGCCCATTGTATGCCCTGAAGGTTCTTGATCTTTGGGAAGAGAAAGACCCAAGACTTTAATCTCTAGTTCACTGGCAGAGAAATAACAGTGAACTAGAGCCTCAGATGAGAATCGGCCTGGATATCAGAGGTGCTCAGCTGATTCTTCATGGAGGATAGAGGAATGGGGCTGAAATGTGTGACTGCATGGAGACTATCCCACAAGAGAGTAGGATTGGGAAGGATCCCGATATTGTATACTGGGGTATTGGAAAATTTGAAACTGTATCATATTCAATACCATATCATTTATGTTCCGTTTTCAATTAAATTACCACATGGTGCTTACGGTGTATTAACTCTTGTGTATAACAGCACCACTAGTTTTGGCTGGAGCGCTAACCCTTACAGCTGGTTCATGCTTCATGTGGAAACTGATGCGACAGAGTGCACTTGGTCAAAATGACGTAATTGAGGAAAAATAACTGGGTGCATTGGCCTCATTGGGGAGTCGCGAATCAGTTTAAATCTGAAACAACACGGATGGTTCTGCACTTATATAAACATACCTCCATCCAGGACTGGCTGGACAAAGAGGAAACAGAACTACTGGCAAATTCCGGTGTTTTTTTCTTCTTGTTGGGGCATGCGGATAGCTGAATTTTCCTACAGCACCACTAAAGCACTGGAGTTTCCAGGTGCATGGTCATCATGAGAAATGCGAGAAGCATGAATGCCAAGGTACGCCAATGGCACTGAAATAGCCACTCTGAGGGAAAGGTGCGAGAAATTAAAATGAAGACTTCTGCAGCTGTTTCGCAGTTTTTTGGGTTCAACTCAGATGATATATAGGAAAGCTTATTTAGATCAAGCTGTATGCCAGCTTTGCATGAAAAACATATTAGCAAAACAACAATCCAATGCAATGCTTTGCACAAGTTACAAATACTTGTACAACAATGTACAGACCCAATTTTTACACAGCTTAAGCTGGACAAAGTCAGCATGTCAACTTGTCTTTTGGGAAACCTGGTAAGTAGAGCCTATATTCTGTTTTATGGGTTTGTTGGAATAATAGGACTGCTTGGAAAGAGCCCCATTATATTTGGGCACGTTTAGTCATGCCTAGCCTTTTCATTTCACACCTTAAAGGGTAACTTTGGTATTTTTCAACCTGGACCCTATTTTACCATGGCCGTGTGTCTACGTGACTGATGAGAACAAGAATTTTTTTAATTGGTCCAGTATTCAACGAACGAACGAACAGTATTCAGCGAACGCGTAGCTGCTGTCGCTTAGCACTTAGCTTAGCTAATCGGGCTGCAATTTAACCTTTCGGGGCAAATGCGTACATCCTCTAAAAGCTTTTTTTTTTGCCGCAGACAGGCTCTGATTGTTGTTATAAGTGTCTGACAGGATCCCAACAGAGAAATAAAACGTTTTTCTTTACCTTTTGCTTGATCAGGTCTGTTGTTATTGTGTTAGCATCCCCATTTGTAGCACAACTTGCCACAACAGCTGTCCGCATCCAACAAAGGTCTAGCTGTAACAAGAAGTCTCACTCCTCTCAAAAGAAAAACTTTTATTTCTCTGTCGGGATCCTATCAGACACTTATAACAACAATCGGAGCCTGTCAGTGACAATAAAAATGCTTTTAGAGGATATACGCACTTGCCCCAAAGGGTTAAATTGCAGCCGGATTAGCTAAGCTAAGTGCTAAGCGACAGCAGCTACACGTTCACTGAATACTGCACCTATTTCAAAAAATCTTGTTCCCATCAGTCATGTACACACACGGCCATGGGAAAATAGGGTCCAGGTTGAAAAATACAGAAGTTCCACGAACTTTATTTCTGTTCAGCAGTCTTGTTTTATTCCAAGCTTGTGTGAGCTGACAAGATACACTAAAACATTAGGCTATTTCATGTTTGACTTCTTGTTCTTACTGTGAATGATAGCTGTAATTTGGCATCTAAAATAAACAAGGTATGAGGAAATCACATCCCCTAAGACATCACATAGCCCAGCAAAATATGTAGACAATATTGTGATGTGGGGGGGGGGATGGTATTTCTCTGAATGCCCATGGAGGACACAATAACTGCAGGCATTTTTTAAAATTATTTTGACACCTGAAAATATTTTAGTATATATCATTTCAATGTTCCATTTTTTATACATAGCTTTGGCTTATTTTTTTTGGCTTCAGTCATAGTTTATTTCCTACTGTTTGCTAATTAGTTGTCATCAACCTCCTTCTACTGTCTATATCCATCTATCCCTCCCAATACCCTATTCAGTTCTATTCTGTGAACATTAACTTGCATCTTATGATTAAATTGAATAAATGGTGTAAAACAAAAACATAGCTCATGGAAAATTCATACATAGCACAAATAGCACAAAAGATTTAGTGATACCTAAAGCCATCTCCTACTGTGACGATCTCCACCTCACTGTCTGTGGATGTTACGTTGATCTCCTCACTGGCAGGGACAGGGGGAGCTGGAGCTGGAGTTGCCTCAATTACCACCACATCCTCATCCAGAGCACCTGAGTATACCAAAAGAAAATAGCGTTATAACATACATAATACAGTACCTACAAATAATATACCAACCAATGCAGTCACAGAAAGCATTCTACCACAAAACAGTTTTGAATTCACACAGTATGTATTCTCAAAATGAAAACCCTTAACTCACATCCTTTGTGATGTGTGCCACTCTTTGTTGGGTTTAGACACTATTGTGTGCTGTTTTGCATGTATGTTGACAGAATAGTTCAGAGTACAAAGGCAAACTCCTTTTTGTGTTCCATAGGGATGTAACTGAACACGTATCTGTACCGTACAGGACGTTCGGTTCAGTAAGCGTTGTGATCCGAATGAATACAGTCTAGTTTTAACCACGCATGTTAACGTGCATAACTTTTTTTGTGTGTGGAACTAATTCAAAACTACATGTTTCCCCCCGGAGTCAGACATTGTAGAAAAGGCTCCGGCAGTGCGCTAGTTAACGAGCTAGTTAATCACCGTAGCCACCAGCCCAGGCAGGTTGGGAAATCCCCTGTCATGCAGCAGACTCTCTCCCCAGTCGATCAGAGTGAAAGACTTTAACCAAGAAACTCCTGACCTGTTGGACTGGTGGATGGTTATGTGGTTATATTGATGTTAAGGAGATGGTTTGTGTTGTCCCTCATTGCCTGTTTGTTATGCTAATAGCGGCTATGGCTAGTGAGCCTAAGCCAGCAAGCTTCATTACAGACTTCGCCGATGGGGTTTCAGCAATATTGACTGACGTTATTTTAAATACCTAGACCTAGGTATGGTTTTATTGAAGAAAAAGATATGTTCCTTTATGTGCCTTCCTTTGTTCAGGAGATTATGGCCAATTAGCCACTGTTTACAACTTTATAACTTAATAATAAATGAAACGTTATGTTTTGCATGTATTTTTCCCCCACTGTACCGTGTGAACCGTGACTTTTGCATACCGTTACACCCCTAATAAACAGAGTAGTGTCGTCTACTGAAGAATGTCTGAATCTCATTCTTGATATACTCTCCTGGGTGCTATGGGGAACCTTAGGTGAGCACTCATCCAGTATGAACATGTTTGTATATTTATAGCTTTACTCAAATCCCCCAACATTACCGTGGGATTTCCATTTCCTTCTCTATAGGTCTGGCTGGGATCCCTGAGGCATGTCTGCAAATCAATTAGCTTAACTGCCGAGGAAAGACCAAATCAGAGGCAATTACCAGCAGCTTCTGTATCTCTAGTCTCTGTGGAGCATGGGGAGAAGACTACAGTGTAAACAGCCATGACACAGCAGGCTGTGGTGTCACAACACCTCAATACGAGAGCTTTGAAATTGATATGAAGACTAACTTCAGAGGCAAGTTTGGAATGCGTCTGGTTTGAGTGACTTTTTTTGTTCGCGTTTGTGCTTTTCAGTAAGTTAAAAACTCACATCCCTCTTCCCCCTGAATCACATTCCCCTTTCCCATATAACAAAATCTTCCTATCCTTACCTGCTCAGTCTAGGGTATTGTGTATATGTTAGGTATGTATTGTTGTGACTGACTTTTTGTTGCTTGAAAAAGGTGGTGATGTAGGAATTTATCTTTATGCTAAACTGCACTTACTGTAAGACGCTTGGGATACGAGTGTTGGCTCTTATCCCATCTAAACATCAGCTTTAGAAAATGGAACAGGGTGTTTTTATCTTTACTTACAGCATAGCGATGCCCCAGTGTTTTCCTGCCCTCTCTCCTGCAGCCTGGAAGCCAGATAGGCCGATGAGGGCCACAGTAGGGGTGATGGTCAGAGGTCCAATGTACTTCAGCAGGACCCCTGGCAGACCCAGCGCTCCGATACACACCTCGATCAGAGACGACACAATGATAGCCCCTTGGATCTGGGAACAGAACGATAGAGATAGCATGATATTACATAAGTGGATCAACAAAACTAACAGAGAATGTTTCCAGAGCATTCCCCTGTAAGGTATAACTTACAGGGGAATAAGGATTGCTTGTTGCCTCAAGTAACTGCATGGCTTATCTTAATGCACTTGTGAATCACTGAGTTTAAATTAACGTCATGGGAGGACGAGGTGGCCTGAAGCACAGTTATCAGTGTTAAATTTAATTTGATTGATTCTGAGTGATATTCTGTCAGCTACACAAAAAGATTTTCCTTCTCCTCTTTTAATTGGTCTCTGTGTTTGCCCCCGTCTGTTACACTCGACCCCACCCACACCTTGCTGCTGCCGTCAGCTTATTGATGTTCCGTTCGACAATTCGATTCAGTCTGATTGAGTTAGTCTCGGGCAAGCGTCAAAAACAGTTACTCAGCTGGCTTACACAAGCCTCAGTAAAGGTTAATGTGAATTAAGAGCTCCGGTCACAATTTGTACACACATAAGCTAGCAGACCCTGCAGCCACAGACAAAGACCGTCACATTTCCCCTGAATCGGTTTTTCATTTCCCAGTCTCTCAAAGCAGGCGGATTAATCTTAGCTGCTACATGTCAGGAATACATTTTACTTCAACGTCCTTCTCCATCCAGTTTCCATTACATTTCAAAAACCTTTTTCTATTTTTTTAAAAACTCCCCTCCCTAACATATCCACCTTTCAAGCCTCTGTGACTGTCATTTGTCTGTCTCCCCCTCACCTCTCGTATCCTGGGGTGCCAGATGTGCTCTGTGTGGAGGAGCTCTGTGCCATTCATTACAGGAACCGCTGGTTGTGGAAGAAGACACAGATGAGAAATCAGAAGAAAAGCAAGAATTTGATGACTCCATTCAATTAATAATTACATTTGCGGCACAGAGAGATAAACCAGCTAATCCCATTTGAGTGTGTTTGGGTGTGCCATCTTCATGGGCTTTGAAGCCAACAACATTTGGCCTTGGGATCAAAGTGACACCAGGTTACAGTGTCCCACAGTCTTCAGCATACAGTTATACAGTGTGTGTGTGTGTGTGTGTGTGTGCGTGCGTGTGTGTGTGTGTTGGTGTGTGTGTGTGTGTGTCTATTAAGGTGAGTTAGAGTGATAGACAGACAGATTACCTGTATCATTACACTTCCATTTGTCCAGTGACAGAATGGCTCTGGCTGGGGCGAGGAAAGCGAATGCACTGGCCTGGAACAAAGGCAACCTGGACACACGCAAACACTCACCATCAGAAATTACATTTACAGCCCTAATAATCACATGAACACACCAACTGGGCTGTAAAGGTTCATTTTTAGTCGCAATGTGATTTTCTCAGTAAAACCACTAGGTGCCAGCACTAGTGTGGAATATAGAGTGCAGCAGGCGCCACACATTATGCCCATTGATTTGAATATCTGTTATTCTATTGAGTGTGACAGCCCCCTGGCTTTTAATAAAAGTTCCTCATAAAATGGGTAAGATAAAGCACATACATAAGCAGGAATGGATACATACAGGAGGGGGTAGTAAACTCAGTTATTACGGGCAAATGGAGATTTTTACCATGTTGTCTTTCTCTCTTCTTTTTCTTTCTTTGTGAATAGACTAATAAAACGGGTGTATTTTACATTAAATCTTGCCTAGTGCAGCTTTAGTTAGAATTAGGGTTAAAGTTAAACATGTAGTGGTTTGGACTAGGGAATGAATGTGGTCAGTGGAACATCATCACAAGTATATTAAGACAAACGTGGGTGTGTAAGATTCCTCAATCACTTGTACTCAATCAACACATCGGCCATATTGCTAATTCTCTCTCTCACACACTCTTGTTTGTGGTTGATTTGATTTTTGATTGATTAGGACAATCATTAGCCATGTGTTATGGAGTGGTTCCCTTTCTTTTTATGGTTCTAAGCAAGCAGTTATTAAAGGAGCACACACGTCATAAGACCTAATATGACGAGAGGGAGTTATCTTGAGGCAAGAAAGAGGAAGTGAGAAATCCTGTATGAATACCCAAAGCAACACCTGTATGTTTCTAAAGTGTGCATGAATCCACTGCTTCCTCACACGGACACAAAATTATCTCCAGCTACAATCGACTACACACAGGGTGCCAGCTGTGCACACACTGACGAGTGCAAATGCACACACAAACATGAGGGCACACTTGGGTGAACGCATGCATGCAGACATAACCTTTCCTGGAACAGTCTGCGTGTACACTCTGACCTAACCTCACTTGGCACCGTGACTCATCAAACCATACGTCTGGCTTTTTTTGTTTTACATTTCAACATATGAAGCAGATATGCTTCCTCTTTGTCCCAACCTCATCTCTTCAGTGTCTGAAATGAACCTTCTGGCTTTTTAAACTAAACAAAAAAAATACTGCCAAGAGTAATTTTTACCGGCTAAATGCATTAGTATGCATTAGTATGATTGTACTGTGTTTAATCAGGTCCTGTGTAAAGCATTCAATAAAGATTTTTTGGAGTTTTTGGAGACCTCACACCTGTTATGCAGTGTCATATGAGACCAGCCAGGCAGCAGACAAACAAAAATGTAGATGCTACCGCTTTGTGCAGAGCAGTGTAACAGGCAGCCAATCAGTCAATTTGATACAGAGCTATTGCTTTGATTTGCTCATGGTAAGACTGTACTTTAGTCAGCAGGGACAAAGTCCAAAGACTATATAACTGAGGTACTCTCGTTATCACCTCATCGTGGTGGGCAACCTTTATTATCCGTCAAAGATTTTGTCGGCATTTGGTGCTTGGCAGGTGTTCATTTCGGACCCTGCCTCTTCAAATCTAATTTTCTTTGACACATCAATCACTTGTCCTTCCAAATATTGCCACGGTATAAGATGCTCAGCATCCACCCTTCTTTCTCCTTTTCCTTCATATTCACCCATCCTTTTCCATTCCCCCAAGTTTCTCAGGAGGAGACAGCAATGGCTATGGAGATGGATAGAGGCACACATATTTTATCCTGGAGCAAATAGTGTGAGTATAAATCATCTCTCCTCTCTTTCCATCCATCAATTCCTTATTCCCACCCATCCCTCTAGATCTGTCTCTGTTGCCTTGGTGAGTGCAGGCAGCTGATGTGTGATAGGGATTACAGTTATTAACAGGAAGCTGCATGTCGTGTGTGTATCCTTGCATCCATCCTGAGCACGCAAGGGGAGTGTGTGTGTGTGTGTGTGCGCGCGCGTTGGGGGGGGCAGGCTGAGGAAATGTATGAGCAATTAAAATGTAAATTTCAATACTTCATTACAAATTAATTCCTGGATTGCACTGCACATCACAGATTGATGATACATAACAGTGTACGAGTATCACAGGGTGGAATTTTCCACAGGCGGTTTCCCCACCATTTTCCAATTTCCATATGTCCACTCTCTATGCTGCTCTAAAGGCTTAACGGATAAACTGTATTTACCCATTTTAGTCAGAGGTCACATGAGTGTTTAGATGTATGAGATTTGGAGTAGACATAACTCTGCCAGGAGTCTATGGGATAATTGGACAGACAACCATTTTATAATGAGCATGTGCGTGAGTCTGTCTGTGAAGTGATTTCTCAAGGATGTATGCTGAATGTTTGAAATAGGAAGTAGACAGAACATTGTCTGACTAACACTGACTCGGCCCTGTCCCGCCTGCAGCTAGTCCTAAATGCTGCGGCCAGACTACTAACAGGCACCAAGAAACGGGACCACATCAACCCTGTCCTTGCCTCCCTCCACTAGCTTCCTGTGTCATACAGGATTCAATTCAAGGTGCTTCTGTTCATCTACAAAGCCCTCAATAACAAAGCCCCTTCCTACATCTCTGACCTACTCACCCCTTACTCTTGTACCAGAACCCTCAGATCAGCCAACCAGGGGCTACTCACAGAACGGAAGGCCAACCTTAAGAACAGGGGCTATCGTGCTTTTGCCGTCGCAGCCCCCAAACTGTGGAACAGTATCCCTACCTCACCCAGATTTGCCCCCTCAATTGAGTCCTTTAAATC
>CABFOS010143067.1:0-13362 GCA_900660315.1 Diretmoides pauciradiatus
CCCGTGCCCGTGTGTGTGTGTGTGTGTGTGTGTTTGTTAATTCACAAAATCCCACAACCATTCTCAAAGAGCTAAAAATAGCTTTTCTATGATACAAAAAGCCCATTGTGAAAAAAAATCACTATTGACCCTAGCGATCATCAATGCCTTACTCTCAAATAACATAGAAGCTCTCTCTCTTTCTGTCTCTCTCTCAATCTGTCTCTCCCCTTCTCTCTCTCCACAGGTAAGCCGCGGAGTGTGGGAGGTTCGGAGCGGGTGCAGCTTTCTGGCGTGTTCAACGTGCGGAAGGGGAAGCTGGCGCTGCCGGTAAACCGCTGGTCAAAACGCCAGGTCATGCTGAGCGGAACCTGTCTGATTGTCTCGTCCGTCAAACATGCCCACACGGGCAAGATGCATATCCTCCCTCTCATCGGAGGAAAGGTATTTTCTCAAATACTTCCATGCCTTATCTATGCGAGAGTAGCATTCTGTCAAAAGTAGTAGACGGACCTGTGCCGTAGGAGCCATTTTCAAAGGAGGCTTGCACTACTTAGTTTAATTACTGGCAATCTGGAAACTCAGAGGCTCCATCGGTCTGACGACCGTCTAAACCTCTGGGATTGACGGCCACTAGTTTTCGGTTATCCGGTCTAGCCAGGATATCCGAATGTCCTCTTCTGACCACCAATCATTTAGTTTTTAGTTTTTACGGTCATTTTTATATCAGACTTTTGCTATATCCTGTCAGCAAACAAGCTAACACATCACGTTTGTCACGCAAATACATTAAACAAAGCAATGACACTGAAAAACTGCCCGTGGATGCCCGGTCCCCGGAAGAGGAAGTTGCTATCCGCGGATCGTTTTTCGTCCGATTATTTTGTTTAACGTATTTTCTTGACAAACATGATGTGTTAGCTTGTTTGCCAACAGGACATGGCAAAAGTTTGATATAAAAAATGACAGTAAAAGCTACAAACTAAAAACTAAATGATTGGCCGCCAGAAGAGGAAGTCTGTTCTTCGGATCCACTGGCTAGACCGGATAACCCAAAACTAGTGGCCGTCGATCCCAGAGTCTACTATCATTATAGTAGACTTCTACTATCATTATAGTAGACTCTGGGGTCCGAGATTGAATTACTGGAAACCTTGAAATTAGATTCTGAATACTTTCAGTCATAATCTTGGAACTCCAGACACACCTTAGAAAAGTGAGTCAGAGATTGAAAAGTGACATGCCATGATCCTACTTTTTGAACGCCAAGCCATTGGGTAGACTACACCTAGAAAGCTCTACACAAAGAAAAGCAATAGGGAAACCAAAGTGTTGTTAATGTTGTAGGTGGAGGAGGTGAGGAGACACAGCCACTGCCTGGCCTTCAGCTCTGCTGGGCCCCAGAACCAGACCTACTACATCAGCTACGACTCCTACACAGAGCACCTCCGCTGGCACAGACATGCTACCAAGGTACTGTAGGCATGCGCAGCTCAGACTGTTATGTGTGTCTATGCACCTGCTTATGTGCGTGTCTGTGACTATGCTAACACTTAATTGTTTAATGCAACTTTTATCATGATATGTCGATGGTCTGTATATCAATGATAATGATGATTTTGTTTTTGTGTGCCTTATTTACAAAATTCAAATAATAAACCATTACTACTTTATTACTTTGGGTTGTAGCTACAACTCTAAGGCAAACTTTGCACAGAAACTGTACTTGCTTGTCATCATCAGTATCTCCAAATGAGAGACGATCCACTCATTTCAAAACAACGAGTCAAGCCCACTGGAGCTACTTTCTTTTCTGTATTAACTTTCGTTTTGCTCACATGGGTGACATTTGCAGATATAATAAACACTTCATTATCGCCAAACTACGTGATCATTAATCATGGAAACATAAAATCACAACATACATTTATCTATGATTAACTGTGCAGCCCTAACGGTCAGGTTCACATTGTCATTGGAAGTCTAGTCTGGACACAGTCCAGCCACAATGTGCATGCAAACAATGTGAATAGATGGAGAGAGGGAGAGCAGGGAAATTAATGCAATCACAGGAGAAACATAACAGCCAAGTGTCGACATGTAGCGATGTAATTACATAGAATCAGTCTTTTGAATCAGATCAAAGATCAAAATCATTAATGTAACTGTATCCTGTGTGTCTGATATCTTTCAGTGCCGGCTCCTTAGGTGCATTTGATGCAGCATAGTTGTCAAGTCTATTTTTGTAAAATTGTCATTGTCTCAAGTAGCCTGAGTCCTATCATACTGTCTCTCGTCCGTCCGTCCTCCTGTGTCAGATTGCGTCCCAGAGGGTGAACTCAGTTGACCTGTCGTGTTGCAGTCTGGAGGATCTCCCTTCTCAGCTCTTCTACAGCCAAGACCTCACCCACCTCAACCTCAAACACAACTTCATGTCCCCAAAAAAGGGTCTTGCAGCACTTACCAGGTGAGTTTCTAACACACACACACACACACACACACCACAGTCAGTCATGTTCATTTCATTTGGTCCGAATGAAATTATTGGGCGTACTTTTTCCGGTCCGGTGCTAGCGACATCGGATTTTTTTCTTTTTAGTGTCAGATATCTTTATTGATCGCTATCAGGATGTCCAGAAAAATTCAACAAATATAACCAAAAGTGTCTCTGAACAAGCTTTACCTACCCTGCCTTTAAGAATAAGGGAACAGAGGCTTACAGATGAAAAGGGGAGTTGTTTTTCTTCTTTCTCATTCTCTATCTTTTGGATGTGGTTTGTCCCTCAACAGCTTTCTCTCTGTTGGGGAGCGACCATATGGTCTAAAGAGGAAGCGGGTTGGGTCAAATTACAGATGATGCTTGTGTGGGTGGCCGCGCGGCTCAGCTGATTAAAAGCGAGCTACAGTGGTGATGAGAGACGTGACATTCGACCACCTGACCTCCGGGCCAGAGGGCAGAGGGCTCTTCACACTTGTTTGGGTCAGACTACTGTAGTCTAACTGGTAGATACTGACACAGCATTAGGAAAGACTTTCTCACTGTCATATATATTCAGCAGGTTCATTCCTTTTTCTTTCTTTTTTTATTGTGCAAAAACAAACTGTACACCAACACATTTAGACAGGAACATTGTTACTTTGCTGTGTCATAAAACATCAGACATCAGAGTCAGGTGGAGGAGGATAAACGTAGGAAAGGGGAATAACAAACAAATAAATAACTAATTAGTCAATATATTAAGCCGCATAATAATAACTATAACAAGATAGTAAATATGCAAAAAAAAGTGGGCAAATAAGAAATAACCAAGTAGTAATCATAATAAAAGCTGAGGGAGAAAAATAAATAAATAAATGTGTATGTATGCTGGCATGAGGGGGGGGGAAAGTGAGTGAAGAAAAGGAGGGGGGGGTTACCCTAGTGTTACCTGGTGGACTCTTCACAGTTGTTTGGGTCAGACTAGTCTAACTGGTAGCTACTGACACAGCATAGCATTGGGAAAGACTTTCTCACTGTCAAATAAAGTCAGCAGGTTCATTCCTGCAGTGGGTATGGGAGGCATTTGCATACTTTATCAGTTTCCGTGATAATCATCTTAAAAATTCAAATACCAATGAAATTAAACCCAGCCGATTAGCTACAAGAACAAAGTTCATATGTTGTACAACAACGTCGCCTCTACCTGGCGAACTCTGCCTGTGACCCCGCTGTATATTCTTTATTGTCTTTCTGTTAGTCCTCTTTGGCGACTCTTCTGCGCCTACTGTAACCGCCTTGCTTCCGATGGCAATGAATATATGCTCCTATTGTTCCCTTTATAAACACACGCTTCCCAGTCAGTGTTTTCAGGAATGTGCGTTTCCCATGGCGTGGCTACGGCTTTCCCTCGGAAAGACGTGGATCCGGCTCAGCCTTTCACCCTGGCCCCTTTGTGAACTGGATTAGTTTAGCCTGGGAAGGCCAGGGAACTGTTAGACTAAACACACACACACACACACACACACACACACAAATAGCACCTACTTGAACCACATGTTGGGTTGTGTTTGTGAGCACTTTTATTCTTGTAAACATTTTGTTTAAAGTAGAGGGTGTGTGTGTGTTTTACGCTCTCACATCCTCGAGATCTTACACAGGCTTCCTCCCTTGTAGTTTTTCCTTTTGGTTGGTCAGGCATTATGTAACTCAAATATTTTCCTGCAGTTTCTGTCAGAGCGTTTCCTTAGAAGAAGGCTATGGTCTTAAAATAGCACTGAAAGAGTCATGCGATGTATCACAATTATTTTAAGTAAAATAAAAGGTAAAATGACTGCTCAAATTGAAGTCGTACCCTACAAGTGCCAAAATGACACCTCAAAATAAGAAGCAAGAAGTGAATCAATTTAACTCAAAACTTTGTATTTTATTTGATCCAGTTCTACTGATTTTCAAAATAAAAGCGCAAAGATTTCTAACATCCGATCTGTCACAGTGCAGTTGTTTTAACACTCGACACCTACAGGATTTTGGCAGCAATGCACTTTTGCATCGCTCCAGCTGCAAAATGAAGAAAAAACAGGTTTTATAGGTTTTAAGTATCGATACTTGGCACTACATACACACTATCAATATTGTATTGCGGAAGAAAGTATTGCGATACTATGCTATATCGATATTTCCCCCCACTCCTACTGAATATAGCACTGAAAGAGTCACCTCTCATAGTTTCTCCTTGTCTGCTCTTCATGTCCTGTCCCTCTGTTTCTCTCTAGGTTCTGTAAACTGAGAAGCCTCAGTCTGTCTAATAACGCTCTGTGTGAGTTTCCCTTGGCCTTGTGTGACATTGCCTCACTAACGGAGCTCAACCTGTCTGGAAACCGCCTCTCCTCTCTGCCTGCCGCCTTAGGATCCATGCACAAGTGAGTGGGCTCAAAGGAAACGATGACCCCTGGCCTGCACTGTTAATATTATTTAGTATGTGATGATGATTATTATTTGCTAGGTTACTGCCTGACAGGAGAATTTGCCCTCTGTTACCTATGCTTTGCTGAAAGAGACAATAGGTAGGATAGCGTTTGTGTCATTGCCATTTGCATCAGTGCAGATTAATCCTCATCAGGAGGAGTTTAAAGTGAGCAATTGGCTGTGCACCAGACTCCTGCCCTGACAGTGCAGTGGTGCTGCACGCAAAGTCACACTGATGCTGTCTCTGCATAAAAGGGAATTTTGGGTGTATTTTGTGGTGTTATTACATAATGTGTTGTTAGAGCATGTAGGCCAGCTTTTTAAGTCCCACCAAAAACGACCACATATATGCAGAAAATCAAGCCTATTTGAAAAACAATAATGGGCAAGCATATATACAATGTTTTAATAAAATGCAATGATATTCTGACCTGGAGACAGACCTGCCGCCCTTTAATCTCACGCTGTTTGTGCCCAGCCTGCAGACTCTTCTTCTGGATGGAAATTTCCTGAGTTCACTGCCTGTGGAACTGGGCTCTCTGGAATGCCTGACCTACCTGGGCTTATCCTTCAACTGTTTCAGCTGCATCTCCCCTGTCCTAGAGAAGCTAAGGGGCATGGAGAGACTGTGTCTGGCAGGGAACCAGCTCTCTGTCCTGGACATGGCTGCTCTCCAGTGGGTGCCTGCTCGCCACATAGATCTCAGGTAAGCATATCGACGCTGCCATTATCGTAGAATAAAATACAGGAGCATTGTTTCCACAAAACTCAGAAAAAAAGTGAGAAGGGTCTGGCTGCAGAGCTGCACGCTGGGGACCCACCTCTGCCATGGGGCCTCTTCCGGTCCCCAGCGTGCAGCTCTGCCGGAAGTGATGTTGTGTACAGTAGCGGGGTCGCAGGGACGATAGCAGTTTGCTAACAACATTAGCATAGCTAGCTAATGTTAGCAAACACATAAGGTTAGTACAAGTTATTTGCTGCTTAACGTTATCTAACTTTATAAGTTAGTTATATTGAAATATTACGGTTATATTGTTTACCTTGGTGTTATTGGTGGAGGTCTTGTTCGGTTGGGGAATCGCTGAAAATACTTTGAGAAGTATTGAATACGTGTATGTCACTTCCGGCAGACCTGCACGCTGGGGACCGGAAAGGGTCCGACAGCAGACGTGGGTCCCCAGCGTGCAGCTCTGCAGCCAGACACTCTTGGAAAAAGTACTGGACTAAAGCTTATTTAAAATCTAAAACATGCATACACTTCCTGAGATGCTTTGTGCAGTCTAATTTGCATTGTAAATGCTTTCACTTGCATGTATCAACACGTTCCAACAATTACACACAGTGAACAGAATATACTTCCTCATCACAGCATGTATTGCTAATTTTGCCTGGATGATGAAGTCTTCTGGTCAGATTAGATTCAACTGGAGCCTTTTTTCACTAGGTCATGATAACTTACACTGACCTAGAAAGTGGAGCTCCATTCAACCAAACTAAATGTTACTGAAGCCCAATGCCGCCCCTATTATTTCTACGTACAACCCGCACACCGACGGCGGCAACGCCACTGTTCTATTTAGTAGTGGGTTCCCTGTTGACGTGCTGCACCGTGACGCTTCAAGGTTCATTTATTTGTCATTCAGTTACATGTTGACACATGAAAGAACGAAACATGTGACTTAGTTCCAGCAGCATAGTAAAATAAATAAAAAAACTAGTAATAACTTAATAGTAATAAGATAAAATAAGAGAGGCAACATAGTTAAAAAACAGAGCGGCATGATAAAAAACAGTAGCAGCACAAGGGAAAGGGGGCAGTGAGGTCAGTCAGTGAGGTAGAGAGTTCACTAGTCTCACAGCCTCTTGGAAGAAGCTTTAAGCCTTGATGACGCTTCCTATTGGTTCTAGGGGCGTCACTTGAAGTCACTTGGCGTCACTGTGCCGCCGGTGTGCGTTGGGCTTCAGTTGAATGCATACTTCTGTTGTTTGACAAACAATCTCCCATCTCCTTTACCCTCTTTTCTTATCTTCTGTGTTCTTCCTTCATCTCTGTGCTTTGCGTGTTGTACAGGTTAAACCGGCTCCAGAGAGTAACGGTGGGAGAAGCAGGGCAGCTGGTCCACATCGTCCAGCTGGACGTACGGGACGCTGGGCTAGAGGAGCTGGACGTCAGGCCTCTCTCCAAGCTGGAGCTCCTCCGCTGTGACAGAAACTCACTGTCCCTCCTCCAAGTCAGCGGCCACATGCTCAAAGGGCTTCATGCTGCAGATAATGGTACAAACACTTAAAGGATAACTTTGGTATATTTCAACCTGGAGTTTATTTTCCCACGGCTGTGTGTCTACGCTATAACGTTATCGCCGAAGGGCAAGTGTAGAGTCCTCTAAAAGCAGGGGTTTTTTGCCACTGACAGGCTCCAATTGTTGTTCTAAGTGTCTGACAGGATCCTGACAGAGAAATAAAACGCTTGTCTTTTATGAGGAGTGAGACCTCTTCTTGCATATAGACCTATCGTGGATAGGGACTCACTGTTGTTGTGGTTAGTTGTGCTCCAAGTGGATGCTAACACAATAACAACAGACCAGATCAAGCGAAAGGTAAAGAAAAATGTTTTATTTCTCTGTCGGGATCCTGTCAGACACTTAGAACAACAGTCGGAGCCTGTCAGTGGCACAAAAAAAACCATTTTGAGGACTATACACTTGCCCCAAAGCTAAGCTAATCACTAACCGCTAGCAGCTACGGACTCGGTCTATACCAGACCAATTTCAAAAATTCTTGTTCCCACGAGTCAGTTAGACACACGGCCATGGGAAAATAGGATCCAGGTTGAAAATTACCAAAGTTATCATTTAAATGTCTTTGGTATAAAAGCTAAAGCAATAAAGTTTCCCAACATTACGGACCCACACTCACACCGTTAAACTTCACTCATGTTCTGTGTGTCTTTCTTAGAGCTGCAGCAGCTGGAGATGTTCCCTGTGCCAGAGAATCTTAATGTTCTGGATTTGTCCTGGTATGAAGCAGCAATTACACAGGCTATGTATAAACCGCTGACTGTCCTAGTTACTAGAAGAGTCGGCTGTGTGCTGTTTATGACCTGGTTGCTGGCCTTGTTTTGTGTGCTTAAGGAACAAGCTGGACTGTGTCCCTGACTGGGTGTGTGACAGCAGCAGACTGGAGGTGTTGGACATCAATCACAACTCTGTTACTGAGCTGCCCATACGGTGAACAACACACACACACACACACACACACACACACACACACATACACACACACACACACACACACACTGTGGGCAAACTGAACATAGCTTCTTTTGGGTAATGATCTATGGCATTTAACACGTTATATCCAACCACATAAAACATGAAAAGCAAATCTAATTCCAACTTAAGGTCAAACACGTATACATGTTTGAGTCCTCTCCTTCTAAACTGGAAACTGGGTCATTAAAGCAGTAAAGAGTAGGATATACTGTAGATAACAATATTAAAAACTGAAGATTAAAGATATGCCCACATTATGCTGATACAGAGTTCCTGTTGGTTATTAAGAATTTTCTTTATGTTGACTATTGACCAATCGGTCTGACGACCGTCCAAGCCTCTGGGATCAACGGCCACTAGTTTTGGGTTATCTGGTCTAGCCAGGATATCCGGATAACGATTTCCTTTTCCGGGCACCGGCCATTTAGTTTTTAGTTTTTACGGTCATTTTTTATATCAAACTTTTGCCATATCCTGTCAGCAGCAAGCTAACACATCACGTTTGTCAAGCAAATACCTTAAACAAAGCAATCGGACTGTAAAACGACCCGGGGATAGCGACTTCCTCTTCCTGAAAAACGACCGGCGGATGACCGGTCCCCGGAAGAGGAAGTCGCTATCCCCGGGTCGTTTTACAGTCCGATTGCTTTGTTTAAGGTATTTGCTTGACAAATGTGATGTGTTAGCTTGCTTACCGACAGGATATGGCAAACGTTTGATATAAAAAATGACGTAAAAACGAAATGACCGGCGCCCGGAAGAGGAAGTCGTTTTGGCTAGACCGGATAACCCAGACACAGTGGGAGTTGCCCCCAGAGTCTACTATTGTTATCGATAATAGACTCTGCTTCCGAAATTGACTTTTGACAGATTTACTCATGCACACACACACACACACACAGATTGCGATTGTAAGCCTGCTGTAATATGTGTGTGTGTGTGTGTTGTAGGTTGCTGTGCAGTGGGAGTCTGAGGAAGCTGCTGGTTGGCTGGAACGCTTTGTGTCAGCTAGCTGAGCGGCTAGAAAGATCCCAGCTGGAGGTCCTGGACGTCCAGCACAACCACCTCACTGAGCTCCCACACAACCTGTTCATTAAAGCCCAGAGGTACAGACACAATGTGCCAACACACACACCAACACACAAAACGCTTTCTTTCTGTCATTTTCATGGTTCCCACTCATCCTGGAAAACCTGGAAATTCAGAGACTAGATTTCCAGTCATGGAAAACCTGGAAAATTGACTAAAATGACCAAATATCCTGGGGGGGAAATCGATGTTGTCCTGGAAATGTTAAATTGCTCCAGTGTTCGGTAAAGTCGATTGTCGAACATTGATCTATTTAACTTCCTGGTTCTCTGACATGATGATGTCGTGTTTGACAGCGGCGACGCCTCCTCGTCACATTCACTATATACGTTCACTGTCTGTAGTAATAAATTGCTCAGTTTTACATTTGTTTTCATTCTCTGCTGCTTCTGGCGGAAGAAGCGTGTGTTGATACTAAAATCTACCGGTAAATTATATGACCGTTTGTGAGCAAAGTGCTGTCCTGGATTGAAGAAAAACTCCTGGAAAAGTCCTGGAAAATGATTTCTCAAAAAAAGTGGGAACCCTGATTTTGTTTGTCTTTACTTCATTCATTCATTCAAGTGCTGATCTTATGTTTGTTGGGATTTCATATACAGCTTGCGATACCTAAACGCGTCAGCCAATAAGCTGGAGAGCCTTCCCCCAGCTAGCCTATCAGAGGAGAGCTTCAGCAGCTTGGAGGAGCTCTATCTGACGAATAACAGCTTGACAGACAAGTGTGTCCCTCTCCTGACCGGACATGGCCACCTTAGGGTGCTGCACCTCGCCTACAACCAGCTGCAGACCTTCACTGCTAGGTATAATACTTTACATACACGTGTGATCTGAACTTACAAAGTAGTACATGATACCATGTTTCCAATATGAGGAGCATGGTTGTAGTTCTGCTGCTCCTTTACCATGGAATGTAGTGTAAAAATAGATGTATGTGTAGTAGACTGTTTTCAATTACAAACTGAAAAAATAATTAAATCACATTCCCCTGCTTTGTTGAGTTGTCATAATCCTAAAAACACATTTTACATTTTGCTTAAAGGATAACTTGGGTATATTTCAACCTGGACTTTATTTTCCCATGGTCGTATGTCTACATGATTGGTAGGAAAAATAATTTTTGAAATTGATCCAGTATTGAGTGAGCACTGATTTTAGCGATTAGCGGCTAATACGGCTCTAACGTTGTCGCCGAAGGGCAAGTGTATAGTCCTCTAAAAGCTTTTTTTTGCCACTAACAGGCTCTGATTGTTGTTATAAGTGTCTGACAGGATCCTGACAGAGAGTGAGACCTCTTGTTGCAGCTAGACCTTTGTTGGATAGGGACACGCTGTTGTTGTGGCTAGTTGTGCTCCATGTGGATGCTAATGCAATAACAACAGACCGGATCAAGCGAAAGGTAAAGAAAAACATTTTATTTCTCTGGGATCCTGTCAGACACTTAGAACAACAATCAGAGCCTGTCAGTGGCAAAAAAAAAAAAAAAACGCTTTTAGAGGACGTACATTTAGGTTTGCATTTGTCCCAAAGCATTGCTTTTCAGACGGATTCACTAAGCTAATCGCTAACCGCTAGCAGCTACGGGCTCAGTCAATACTGGACCAATTTCAAAAATTCTTGTTCCCATGAGTCACGTAGACACACGGCCATGGGAAAATAGGGTTGAGGTCCAGGTTGAAAAAATACCGAAGTTCTCCTTTAATGACCCTGTCTCATAGCCTGTCTGTGTAGTCACGTTTGAAAAGAGCTTGGAAAATGTGGCTCCCAGAATACAATTTCCAAAGCCAGTTATAACCCTACCTCCACCTCCTGCAGTAAACTGGCCCGCCTGGAGCAGCTGGAGGAGCTGGACCTGAGTGGTAACAGGCTGAGGGCCGTTCCCACCACCATCCTGAGCTGCCAGCGCATGCACACACTCTCCGCCCACTCCAACTGCATCAGCGTGTTCCCCGAAGTCCTGCAGCTCCCCGAGATCAAGGTCAGTCTTAACGCACGCAGACATTTCAATCAGGGTTTCCTCTACATTCTTTTAACTGGGCCCCAAAAGCTGGAAAACTGCCCCCATAGCTAGAAAAATGTAAATAATAATAATAAATCAGGCTTGTATAGCACATTTCATGAACCCAATGCACTGAACAATAAAAAGAAAGTAAAATTTTAATTTAAACAGTCAAGAATAAAACAAATAAAATCGATGTAGAGGGCAAAAATGAAAATAAGTTAGCAAAAGTCCTTATATTCCAGTTTAAAACGATGGGTTGTAAGGGGGTCTTGAAAGAGGTGATGGACTCTGCTTCCCTAACAGAGGCAGGAAGTGTGCTCCGGAGCGAGGAGGATGTTGTGGTTGACCGTATCGAATGCTGCACTTAGGTCCAGGAGGATGAGGATGCTGCTCTAGAGTCAGGAGACAACAGCAGGTCATGTGTGACCCTAACCAGGGCAGTCTCAGTACTGTGTCTAGCTCTAAATCCAGACCGGAAGGGCTCCAAATACATGGAAAATGCATCATCTGTTCAAATTGCTCAGCTGCGATAAGTCACTATTGCAATTATTGCAATTACTGTCCATATATGAAGATGTAAATCTGATGGGTCCAGGAGCAAACCTGGGTCTCAGAGCCAAAATCCCCTCGAACAACTACAAATTATTCTACAGTTAAACATTATTTGAAAGATTTACTCATGTCCATTTAAACTGCAAGGACTTAGTGAGAGACAACAAACGGCACTAAGGCGGATTTCCAGACACACACACACACACACACAATCCTGTCACGTGCGGTAACACGACGGCGTTAGGTGTTGCCCCAGTTTGTTGCCTCGCAAAATTAGTTCAGGAAATTAAGCATAGAAAGAGGGTCAGTCTCGTGGTACGGTGAGACAACAGCCCAGCTCTTTCTTTTTTATCTATCTGTATCCATCTATCCATCCAACCATCCATCCACAGAGTTCCCGCTCGCCCTGGAAAACCTGGAAATTCAGAGACTAGATTTCCAGTCATGGAAAACCTGGAAAATTGACTAAAATGACCAAATATCCTGGAAAAAAAATATGTTGTCCTGGAAAACTTCCCAAGAATAAACAGCCTCATTTTCAGGTTGATTAACATTAATTGCTCAAACTCTGCCAAGGGTTTTGAGATGTTTTAATGAGATTAATAAGATCAAAAACCTGCTAAGCGCATAATATATATTTACATTCTTCTGGCGGGTAAACACTGCATTGACTTGGGGGACGAAGTATTCAGCGCCCCGACCGCGGCTGTGTAGTCCTTCGTTGCTCCAGTGTTCGATAAAGTCGAAAATGATCTGTCGTTTTTCCAACGCACTTCTGCCATAACCACGCCCCTCTGACGCGTTCTCAGGATCCATTTCATTGTCCAACTCCGCACCGCTGCTAAAGTCACGTGTCTTTCACCTCGCGGAGAAGTACGCTGACATAGAATAATGTTCTTCTAACATTCAAATTATCCTCATTAAAAAAGGAGGAATAAAACTGGGATTAAATGAATCGATACTAGGACTACCAGTAAATTATATGTGAGCAAGTGCTGTCCTGGATTGTCAAGAAAAACTCCTGGAAATGTCCTGGAAAAGTCCTGGAAAATGATTTCTTAAAAAAAGAGTGGGAACCCTGATCCGTCCGTCCTCCGTTTGTCTTTAACTCAAGCTGGGCCAGGTCAGGAAATCCTTTGTAATCTCCCAGTAACTTTCCCCCTAATCTCTTCCTCACTCTTGAGCTCAGATGACTCATTCTCCTGTCTGTGCATGTGTGTCTGTTGTGTGTGTGTGTGTATTGTTTGTGTTGTGAACTGACCCGTCTTCTCTTGTCTCTTGCATTCAGTGTGTAGACCTGAGCTGTAATGAGCTGACTGAGGTTACGCTGCCAGAGACTCTCCCTCCTAAGCTCCAGGAACTTGATCTCACGGGCAACCCCCGACTAAACCTGGACCACAAGAGCCTGGAGCTGCTCAAGTAGGAACTTGCATCAAACACACACACACACACACACACACACACACACACACACACACACACACACACACACACACACATACACACACAAAGAGAGAAATTTCTGT
>CABFOS010143090.1:0-14490 GCA_900660315.1 Diretmoides pauciradiatus
TCTCTGGATTACTTCCCTCCTCAGATCTACGTGGTGGGCGTGAGTTGAGCCTTGTGGCCTTCAGCTTCACCTCCACCACGTAGATCTGAGGAGGGAAGTAATCCAGAGACGTAAAGAGGACGTCCACCGTCATCACTTTAGCTTTTCTCCTTCATGCTGCTCGACCAATGTGGGTTTTCATAGTCAAGTGAAATGCATTCATAAAGCGCTTTTAAAGAAATACAGGTGTTGACCATTGCAACATTAACTACATCAGGTGATTGAAGCAGTGGAAAAACTGCACGTGCACCCTTGTTTGACTTTGTCCTGCAGAGAAGCCTGCAGGACAAAGTCAAACAAGGGTGCACATGCAGTCATAACACATGCCGTGTCATAACAAGCTCTACTATGGAACGGTTGGTAATGAATGTGGCATTAGAAATGTTTGGTCTTGGATATTGACAGTATTGATCAATGTGGGTCTGATCAACAAAACAAACCACGTTATTAAGCAATATTCTTGCATACCTGGTAGTCTTTGGTGCCTCTGATGTTCAGGCTGTGCCAGAGGTCATCGTGTTGCATTGAATGGGACAGTGTTAAATGCAAAAGCAAGCTTGATGTTATTTTCCAAATGTTTGCTCTGAGAGACTGCTACCCACCAACACTTTGGCCTAACCGAGTAGATATCTCAGCGGTGTGTTCATCATCCCCCCCACATCTGAAATGAAGCCTATACATGCTGGTGCCAACGCTGCCACCACCTTTGGTCCCAACATTTTCAGTTAGTACTACATTTAAATCTATTTCAGGAAGGCTTCGCTATCGTTTCTCTCTGCTGGAAACTTCAGATTAATAATAGTGGCTCTCCAGCACAGACAGCCTGCGCTTATTCAAACAAATGTTCACAATCAAAGGTCATTTCTCACAAACCGTAGCCCAGGTTGTTGTTGACAGATATTACTTAGGCAAACTTGCAACATAACACATCCTAAAATATATCAGCGTGATATATAATAGTGAGTTTAGAGCAACCGTATCACACTTTAGAGTATTTTCTATCTTCTGGTATCGCTCTAATATTCCTATAGTATTCCTATAATATTCCTATAAGGACTTTAGTGGTACTCAATAGTGATTTTTTTATTGTAGTAGTAGTAATTATTTTTATTCTTTACATGATATTATAAAACAATACCGTAATAGCCGTCACAAAAACATGCAATCCTTTAAAAAAAATTTTAGACAGAGTAAATAAACAACACACCAAGAACAAAACAAAACAAAAAAATAAAATAAAATAAATAAAACCCCTCCCACTAATGAGAAATAATAATAATTAAAATAAAGTAAAACAAAATCAGAATAATACAATTGCTTGATGCTCATCACACACTCCTGCACTGCATAATGGATTATTAATTATAATGGAGTTATCAATCACTGTCCATGGAGGTGAGTGAATTGATATAAGTAATAGAATAACATATCTACATTTTTATATTTTAACAATAAAAATCAACAAAAACAAAAAACAATAAACATAATAGTGATTTTATAGTGATCTTATCTTTGTTGTATATTTGATCACCTATGGTATCACTATAATATCCTATAATATATAAACTAGATCCCTGCAGGGACTTATTCCTGTGGTACTTGATAGCAACCTTATAGGTGGTAGGTTTCCCGTGTGGTATGAGTTGTAATATTCCTATAACATTCATATTACAGACTTAGTGTGTGTCTGGAGAGATTATATTGACTTTATTGGACCTAATGCAGGGTTACTATGGTTCTTTTTCATAAAGGGCTCAAGGCACAACACCAGAAACCTGTATTCCTGCAAACAGAAACACCTGCTTTGCTTATTGCTGCACAAAGTGTAATTCTTTGCATCTACATATTTTTTCATGTAATTTCCCTATTTTGTAACTAACCTTTCTGATGGTGTATGAACCCCACCATATATTTTTTGTTAACAAAATAAAGTAAAGAGCAGACAAATTATTAAATATATAATGCTCTTGCTGTACATGAATATAAAATAAACATACAAGCCTGTGTGTAGATTTGAAATAAACAAAAAATGAAAACACAATAGTATATTCGCAAATAAACACAGGTATAAATAAAGATTTCAGTTTCAGGGATGTTTAGAAAATGTTTCTGGATTTAAAAAAAAGTTTTTATTTATTTTTTATTTTGTTTTGTTTTGTTCTTGTCGTGTTGTTTATTTACTCTGTTTACAGTTTTTTTTAAATGGATCACATGTTTTTGTGACGGCTATTACAGTATTGTTTTCAATATCATGTTTTCCAATAAAAATACTTATAAAAAAGAAAAAGAAAAGGTGTAAACAACATAATAAAGTTCCCCACATGTCCAAGAGCATCAGCATCAGCAGTGTTTTCATAATGAACGACGCAGGGACAGAGGATGGAGACTCTTTTTTATTGGAAAATATTCAGATTTACAAATATTGCAGACATGTACTCAGTGTAATGGTATACAAATTATAAATAATATTAAACGAAGAAAAAGAAAACGTTTCACAATACCATTTTACAGCTCTATTACTTTTATTTATTTATTTTACAGTTTATAAGTTTGAGAGTCCTAATGTATTCTTTAAAGTCAAATAAAAAACTGATGAGGATAGAGAGACTCTCCATCCTTCTCTCTCTCTCCAGAGACAGCATCACTGTTATGAGATCTAATATATTCTTTAAAGTCAAATAAAAACTGATGAGGATAGAGAGACTCTCCATCCCTCTCTCTCTCTCCAGAGACAGCATCACTATTATGAGATCCCAGCTCCGTGACGTCACGCCCCACAGCGGAGAGCGAGCGCGCGCCACGGAATCGGATTCCCATCACAACCAAAATGGCGGCTGAGCGGACAGCCGGCGCGGCGCAGTACTGACGCCCCGGGCACAGACAGAGACAGACACACGACCACAAGTTAGATCGGCACCTTTCGCTACTGACAGCGCTGTGGTAATGCGACAGCACCGGTAGGCGACACCGGGACGGGACTAATTTCACGTTCACACACGGGCGTAAGTATGAAATAAACCTGTTGTAGTGACCACTTATATATTATCGACAGAGCGAACAGCTGCCCCGACTACTAGTTAACCGTTAGTTAACCGTTAGTTACTAGAACAAGCTAGTAACGGTCACTCTGCCTCTCTGGCGTGGACACGAACCACGTGTGTTTTCATGAATATTGCAGATGACTGATGACCTGGTGGAGGGTTTGACCCGGTGGCTGCCATGCTGCTGGTGCTGCTTCTACCCCCCAGCAGCCTCCTGCCCCAGACACGCATGTGCCACAGGTTGTTTGCATTCGTCTCTAATCCGTGCAGATGGAACTGGGATAATGTCAGAAGAAGAAGAAAACACTACTAGTCCCTCACACACACTGACTGACCTTCCCAGGTCCCCGAGTAATAACGCACTGTCTGTTGTGCTAAATATAACTCCAAACTGTCTGTGGTCCTGCCAGAGGATGTTATAGGTCAGTGGTTCTCAACCAGTGGTCCGGGGACCACCAGTGGTCCTTGAGGGGGTTCCAGGTGGTCCCCAGCTAAAGGATGGATAGTTGGGAACCAAATGGACCTGTACGGGTCCATTTGGTTCCCAACTGTCCATTTGGTTCCCAACTATCCATCAGTTGCATTTGTTTACACAGAAGTTTACACAAGTAGAGAATGTAGAAGAATTTTTATTTTGATCAAAGTTTGTCTGTTATCTCATCAATACAGCATTGGAATTCTGGACAAAGTTTTGGGTCTGGAGGCGAAATCTCATCAAATGGTCCGTGGTTCTAATGAGACTAAATAATGGTCCTTGATATGAAAAAGGTTGAGAACCAATGGTGTAGACAACCACAGTCCATTTCCAATTAGTGTGAACTTTCACTGTCAGAGCTCTTCCTCTGCGGCAGCTGGGCTTTCCCACCCCGCTGCCCTTTAAAGCTCTTCATTCCACTTCTTTTCTCATTTTGCTTCCTCTTTTCTCTCCTACCCATAATCTCATCTCCCTCTTCTAACCCCCACCCACACAGACACACATGACAAAGTCCATGTGGCATTCCTATGCTCCCACATGATGTGTCATATCACCAGTCAGCTCCGGAGTGTCATGGGTACCAGTTTCACAGCTAGATCTGGATTAGCATGACGTGTGTCCACTGTCAGGACAAACCAATACTGTCTCAGAGTTGTTATGACAAGACTCTGCATAGACATTGTTGTAGAAATTGAGACATGCAATGGCATAGAGCAGAGTCCTGCATGGGTCCAGTTTAGCAAACCCCCACAAAGCTCAGTACCGGAACCGGCCTGTTACCCGCAATTATCTCCAAGTCAAATCCAGACGTGGTCCCTGGCCGTGTGTCTAACCGATTCGTGGGAACAAGAATTTTTGAAATTGGTCTGGTATTGACCAAGTCCGTACCTGCTATCTGTTAGCAGTTAGCTTAGTGAATCCGTCTAAAACTCAAGGCTTCAGGGCAAGTGTATAGTCCTCTAACGGCATTTGTTTGCCACTGACAGGCTCAGATTGTTGTTATAAGTGTCTGACAGGATCCCTACAGAGAAATAAAACATTTTTCTTTCGTGAGAACATACCTCTTGTTGCATATAGACCTATCTTGGATAGAGACAGCTGTTGTGGCTAGTTGTGCTCCAAGTGGATGCTCACACAAAAATAACAGACCAGATCAAGCGAAAGGTATAGAAAAAATGTTTTATTTCTCTGTCGGGATCCTGTCAGACACTTAGAGCAAAAATCGGAGCCTGTCAGTGGCAAAAAAAAACGCCATTAGAGGACTATACACTTGCCCCGAAGCCTCGCGTTTTAGCCGGATTTGCTAAGCTAACCACTAACTGCTAGCAGCTACGGACTCAGTCAATACTGGACTAATTTCAAAAATTATTGTTCCCACGAGTCAGTTAGACACACGGCCATGGGAAAATAGGATCCAGGTTGAAAAAGACCGAAGTTATCCTTTAATATAAGACCCGTGACCCGAACCGTGATTAAACACACAGGCTACTCAGTCACTCACTCTCTGATCACACCACAGTTTGGTGTTCACCACTGGCTAGTTTTACCTTTATGTCGTCCATTTTGATATACTAGCTAGCAGCTAGCCTACATCACTGTCGGATCAGCGACATCCCATTATTTGGCAGGGTATGAATTTAGGGGTCAAAGGTTGTGTAGACTTTCACAATAAAAGTAGTTATTGTTTTTGTGTCTGCACTTCCACTTTAGCACTAGTTCTGCTCTTAGATGCTTGTTTAGAAAGGAGATGCTCTTATGATTTCTGGTGACTAGTAGTTATCTTGACTACGTTAAATGAACTTATTGTAAGTCGCTTTGGATAAAAGCGTCTGATAAATGACTGTAATGGAATGGAATGGAATGTAAAAACAAATCCTGGCGGTTGATTAGGCTTGATTTGTTCTCACCTGCTGCACGCCCGCATTTAGTTCATTTGTGCCCATACCCGTGGGTACCCGACCCGGTGCAGAACTGCAGTAAAAGATCTGTTAATGATTGAATTGCTTCAAGCAAAACACACTCTTGAGTTCTAGACTATGGGGGCTAGAGACAAACCACAAACATGTTGATACATTTGGATAAATCATCAACAGTGAAATCATAACAAGAGCTGGTTTTATGTCTGAGACTATAAAATTGCTCTTTAATTTCCCATCAAGCCCGACGCTAGATGCAACCGCTAGACACGAGCAACTTCTTGTTTCAATGGCTGTAAACAACTTCTCGTTTAATGAATGAATACTATGGAAATGATAATAAAGGATTACATGATAATGATAATGAATGATTACATAGATACACATGGAATCACAGGGAAATACATGCATGAATATAAAATTTCCCTTACAGAACCTTGCATTCATCAGCGATATTATGAAGCACGATGCAGGCGAGAGTTATGTTGCATGCATCGCTGTGGGTCTATGCGTAGGTAGTTCAGGCATGCAAAGCGCCGCTTCAACACCTCGTTTACTGTAAGCGTTTAGTTGTGCTCCTCGTTCTTCAATGAGAGCAGGTAAATCTCTCCTCTGCATCATTGTCATCATTTTGTTGGAGGTGTTTAAAAATATGTCTCTCTCTCAGGAGCCTTGCATCATGGACCGATCCTGGCCGTTTCACAACACAGTTAGTGATGATGAGGTCTGCATTTACCACAAGTTGCACATTGATGCTGTTCACAAACTCCTGAGACAAATTAACGCCACAAGTATTGTCTGCGTAGAAAAAAAATGCATGCAAATGAAGAAATCAAACCCATTTTTCTGAATTGTAAACGAAAAAGTTATGTTCACAAATGTAAAAAATAAAATTGCAATTGTTTTTTCTCACTCATGTTTACAATTTCATTTTTACGAGTACGATTTCATTTTTTTACGAGTAGGATTTCATTTTTACCAGTACAATTTCATTTTTTACGAGTACCATTTCATTTTTTAAGAGTACAATTGTGTTTTTCTTATGCTTGGGGTTTTGACATGATTTTGACGTGGAGGCGGGGTGAAGAGAAGGGGGCGACTTTATTGGTCACTCGGTCAAATGCGTCATTGGTCTGCGCTCCCTGACTGGAGGCACTTCATCATTCACCTGAGAACATGGCGGAGCAACAACATCCTGCTCAGGTATTTAGCCGTACTTGTAAAAAAGGAAATTGTACACGTAAAAAACGAAATCATAAACATGAGTGAGAAAAACAATTGCAATTTTATTTTTTACATTTGTGAACATAACTTTTTTGTTTACAATTCAGAAAGATGTGTTTGGTTTCTTCATTTGCGTGCGATTTTTTTTCTACGCAGACAATACTTGTGGCGTTAATTTGTCTCCATACCATTCCCTCTGATGGGGAGCTTGGATGTGGACATGAGTGCAGTCTATCACTCCAACAGTATTTGGCATTTTCCACATTTCATAGAACTTGAGCTTGATCTGCTTGGTTTGCTCTGGATTTGTTGGAAATTTGACAAACCGGTTGATAAGGCTGGATAACACAGAAGACACTCTGGGTACTACAGAGCTGATAGTGGATTTCTGGACTCACACACCATCTCCAATGACTTGGTAGAAGGATCCACATGCGTAGAAGTGCAAAGCAATAAGTACCTGTTCCTCCACAGTCAATGCATAACTCCTTTTAGTAGTGTGTTCCAGTTGTGTGTAGTGAATTAGGGGAAAATAAGGAGATTTGGGGTGAGTTTGATTAAACTCAGCCTCGGCTATCGTTCATCTGTTGTTGACTTTAAAGTCGAATGGATTTAACAGGGTTAAATCCTAAAAACGGGGCACCACCCTGGAAACCAGGGAAATTGATAGCCGGAATTAATCAATTAAATAATTAATTAACGACATCAAATTAATTAATTAAATAATTAATTAAGTAATGAATTCTTCAAATCAGTCTTAATCTAAAGGGACCATGATTTCTTGGCTCAGAAACAGTGACCAGGTGATTTATACACAAAAACCACAGAGACAGATTCTTTATCAAGTAAATGTGTTTCTTACACATACTATAAACTAATGAATAATAATGACTGTGAAATCACAAAATAGAAAAATAATAAAACAAAACCTAACATGAACACAAAGACATAAAACACAAAACAAGTGAAAGCTGAATGATGAGTGGAAGGGAAAACCCACCACTGTGATAATTATAATCGCATATTAACAGTTGGCAGCATTGCAGCTGGGGGCCCTTTTCTGGCGGGAAGACCACGCCCAGTGCAGGCCCTGATGGGGGTTGCAGAAGAGAGGGGTGCAGCCTATGGAGGCCCGGGCATCTATAAAACACTGATTTACAGAATTCTCAGGAGGAACAAGAAGATTCTGCTTTCTAGCCCTAATTCTCTTCACATCTGTCACTAGTGCATCAACACCGGTCATGTGACAATGTAAGCTGTACCTTATGCATGCAGGAGACCATGGTCCACAGCGAGGGTGATTGGAGGGCGAAGAGAGGGGGTGGGCAGTTCTCCAGAGGTCCCGGTCATCGTCTCAGGAGCCTGGTGATCGTCGGCAGACGTCATCGGTGGTCCCTGGTCAGCGAGATGTTGCAACCTGCTTTGGGCTGCAGATTGAGTTGAAATGAGGCTCAGTGGTCTTCACTGAGTCGCCGGTCGTTGCACCGTTCCTGTATAGCTGTGAGTAGGTGGTTCAGTAGATTACTGGTGTTCTCAGTTTGTCTTGAAGGAAGAGTCTTTGCTTTGCTCTCAACCGCCAGGCAGATTCTTCTTAAAGTAGCATTGATAAGCTACTTCTTCATCTCTTCTGTTGGTCCAGGAGCTGGGAATGTGGTCAGACTATGGTGGCTGACAAAGTCTCTCAAGTGGCCCTCTCTCAAGCATGGCTGGGTCTAGCCAAGCTTTCGGGCCTGGATGAGCACATGGCCAGGAATTCAGCGGGATGTGCAGTAAACTTCAGATCGAGGGAAGAAGAGAGAGAACAAAGAGAATGTGATGTTTTAACCTATACTTCCCAGAGGGGAGGTGGCCAAAGGAAATAAGGCTCATTGGCTCTGCCCCTAATCTTCTCCTGCTCTGATCAGTAATTTGGTCTTTATGTCCAAACACATCCTGGAAAACATAGTTGCAATTCAGATTAGTAAAGTTGATATATGTAGCTCCAGTTTGATATCAAACTTGATAGACTAGTTATTTCAGGGCTTACAGTAACTGAATAAGAGGTTAGTATTCACTTTAAAACACATTTCATTACGGTCACAACATATTCGAAGCATATATAACACAACGTGTATAGTTCATGTTATCAGATTTGTGAGATTACAAACAAAATTGCTTTAACCCATCTAACATAGAAGTTCAAAGCTTGAGTCTGCTCTCTGCTCTCTCCTCTCTGTGTGCTCTGTGCCTGTGAGAGTTGCACGTTGTAAATCTTCCTAGAGGAAAGAGAGATGGCTTAGTCAGTCAGTGTGTTTGAGTGTAATTCTGATGCAATTGTTCCATTCCTTATAATGTTCAAACCTTACAATTGGTCTCTTCCAATTGACTTAGTTGAACAGTCCTTCCAGGTTAAACTGATTTACCTGTGAATATACATATTTTAATCCATTTGTCCTTCTCTTGGGGGTGCAAAGAATGTGACCCCCCCTGACCTTTCGGGCCAGGTCTGGATCTGTATAAGTCTCCTTCTCTGAGTGTTCCAACATCCTGCCTGGTGGAGACAGGGAGCGATGTCACGGATGGTTATCCCCAAGTGGGGGAAAAGGCAGATCGCATTCCATTTCATGATCAGAGAATAATTCTGCAGTTCTAGGTGCATGTTGGGGCGTCCACGCTACATGTGGTTGAAGTAGACTGGCAATGAATGCAATGTCAGCCCCACCAAATCTAAATATTGCATACAGTTCATTTGTGTACTCCTGAAGTTGTTCTGGGCGTGTAGAGATGTAGCGTGCACCCTTTGGCTATATTTTCTCTCTTGTAGACGGTGAACAGTGGATGTCATTGTGTTGGAATGGTTGCTGCTTTCAAGACTCCACACTACCCAAGTTCTTGAAAGGGAGAGAGACATTTCACCCTAGCTGAAACAAATACAACAAATGTCCCCTGTTTTCATCCAATTTATACGTCCAATTCTCCCTGTCTAAGTGGTCCCAGTCGTTGCTCCACCTCTCTGTCGGTCTGGGGAAGGTGTAGACTACCACATGTCTCCTCCGACGCATGTGGAGTCGCCGGCCGCTTCTTTACACGAGCCAGGGAGGAGTTTTGCCGGGAGGGTGTGTGGAGGAACACGTTATCCCCCCCCAGTTCCCCTCCCCGCTGAACAGGCGCCCGGGCCGACCAGAGGGAGGCGCTAGTGCAGCGACCAGGACAAATCCCCTCGTCCGGCTTCCCACCTGCAGACATGGAGGCAACGCTGAAGATCAAACCTGTGACCTCAGAGTTGGTAGGCACTGGAATATACTGCTACACTAGCGAGCAGCTTGTGTAAGAGCAACTTATGCCAATATAATGCTGAACCTGGCACCTCAGTAACAGCAAAGAGGAATCGCAACTTCTGGACTGACATCACAGGGAGTGTAAATGCCACAGGGAGTGATCAATTAAGAACCTGGACCAGGTAAAACTGACAAAGTATTTAAACCAGAAGGACACAGAAGACCATAGTGAGTCTCAAAACCCTGAAACAGGCAACACTGACGTCATTCTAGACATCACTGGTGGAAAAAGATCCCAGGCTCTAGATGGAATTCAACCAGTCCCACAAGATCCCAGGCTCTAGATGGAATTCAACCAGTCCCACAAGCTGGTGAGTCTGGACTGGGTGGGACTGGGACTGAAACTCCAGACTCAGAAACGGCTAGAGCCTGAAGACCCCTGACTCTTCAGGGGTAGAACCGCCCCATAAGAGGTCTGGAAGAAGACCCCAAGAGTCCAGATGTGTACGGGGATCTGGCGAGTCAAGGAACTTGAGAGGGCAGAGAAACAGATCTCTAGCGGAGGAGCAGATTAATTGCACTTGAACTTAACTTTCAGAGGAAGAAATGTGAAATGATTGTTTTTGCACCGACCCAGTTTTCTAACAGCTTGGAGTTTTTTTTGGTGTTCTATTTGAAACTATTTGCACTGCAAAAACTCCTGATCTAACCAAGACTTGCAATCTTATATCTAGCCGTAAAGTCTTATTGATCTTGTTTTGAGAATAATATACTATGCAAGAGCAGATTGTGTAAGATTATTAAGACTGTTTTAAGAATATTAATCTTTTTTTTCTTACTTAGTAAATCTTAAAGTTAGTTATTTTACATGCACATCAAGCTAAATTAAAGAAACTAAAGAAGCTAAAGAAATAAACAGTGAAAGAAGAATTGACATGCTAGTTTTGAGTTTATTTGACTTAATACAGTGATTGGAATGAGAGTTTTACCACTTATTTCAAGAGATTTCTCACTTTTCTAAAGATATTTTTTCTTATTTCAAGAAATCTTACCAAGTGTAATTATCTTACTGCACTGTATCTTCTCAATTCTCAAAAAGTATTTATTTCTTATATTGAGATGGTTAATTTTTGCAGTGTAGATAGTGTATTTCTTAATAAAACAGAGACACTATGCTCCTTTGGTACCTGGCGGTGTGGCAAGTGTGAAGGATGGAGATGGGCTGCTGTGGTAGCTCAACGCCCCCGAGCTGGTCCCTGTGGCAGGGGCGGCTAAGCTACTGGGCAGGCTAGGAGGCTTGACAACCTGCAGGTTGAGCAGGGAGCAGCTGGCTGAGAGACCGGAGGAAGACTTGTGGGGAGAGAAGGAAGCTTTGCCGAGTTTCAGAGGAGTCCTCTCTTCATCCTCGGAGCCATCGGAGTCACTCTCTAGATTACTCTCTGACTCTGCAGGGTATAACAGCGTGACGGGGAGAGAGAGTAGATAAAACAAGATATTCCAATTAACACTCCTCTCACACCCAAACCACACATAAGACTGATAATCTCTTGAAGAACCCTCTTTAGAACAGCTTCTATCTGCAGCAACATACTGTATCAGGCCCGCTGCAATTTTCTTTATCAAATTTAAGAGTTAAAAGGTTTGTTTGAACCGACCTGACAGGCTACCATCAGAATCTTCATCATCAACGTCATCTTCATCGTCGTCGTCATCATCATCCCCTAAAGAGTCGTCTGAGTCCTTGCTGCTGGGGATGTCAGACTCTACGCCTTTGACCAGGTCTACCGGTGGACAGGACAGGTTGGTTTTAGTGAGTTTCTTTCCCGCACGGAGAGGCATGGGAGTCTTGTTCTTCCTGGGTCTGTGGGCCAGTCCTGATGAGGTAGACGGTTTAGACAGGGTTGAGGGCTCCTTGGTGCCAGTGCTCAAGTTGACAGGCATGTGGAAGTGAGGGCTGGTGGCTGCCAGAAGGGGCTTACTGGCGGAGGTTCTGCTCTGGCTGCGAGGCTTAGTGATGAGGGCTAAGGGGGCATCCTGAACAGTGTGAATGACTCCATTATGGTGGTGGTTTAGAAACAGGTTGGTGTGGTTGCTGGGTGGGGGAGGCAGTATACGGCTGCTCAGCATATCTGGAGACAGTCTAGGCGGTGGCAGTGACAACGAGGGGGAATTTTTGTGACTTCTGAACAAGTCCTGGCTCTTTGGTGGCAGAGGGAGAGCCTGCTTGAAGGAGTCCTGGGGGAGGAGGGGCTAAATGAAAAAGCAAAAAGAAAGAGAAAAAAATAAGTAATTACACAAGTTGTCACTCATTTTTCATTATTATAGAAAGAAGGAAATGGAGGTGTGATATGCAATGCACTGGTATTGTGTTTCGAGAGAAGGACAATGAAGAGCGGCCCCTCGCCTGTCAACAGTGATAAAGAAAAAAAGGCTGCTGTGCAAAAGACGTAAGCTTAGCGCCGTCGTGTGAGTTCAGCTGTCGACTTGTGTTTGTCGCTTTTGTCATACCGCAACAATCAAAAGCTCATATTTAATATAGCACCATTATGAGAATTAAAAACCTCTTGTTAGAGACTGCCACACTATTCCTACTGCTCAGAGTAGCGACAATAATTGAATCCTTTAAAAGAGGCAGATTTCTCTCTCTGATAACAACAAACATCCTGAAGCATTAGAGTTAATTGCTTGTCAGATTTAGTGAAGTTTTCCCAATGAAACTAAATGCATTGTCACTTCCAGTCAGGTAGAGGCCAGGCCCGCACGCGGTGCAATCAAAGTCCTGATAACAGCACTTAGAAGTTTAATTTTCTGTTGAGAGGGAACCCACTGACCTTTCAAAATCTTCATGCCAGAAACAATGATGACAAAGAATGAACAGTGGATATTTAAATATCCATGACCAAAATGTTATGCAAGAGCTCATACTATTGCAAAAGAGGAAGCTTTTTGATAGTAATTATAAAGTATATATAAAACCAACAAACATACATAACCATGATAACTCACCTGTTTTAATTTAAAACTGTTCATGTGTGTTGAGGTTTCATCCAGGAAGTTTCTGCTGCCCGCCTTCATGCTATCAACAAGCCATGAGTGCTTGGGAGAGGCTGTCAAAGACTTATGTGGTTTAGGCGAGGGTGACAGTGTTGGCGGTTTGGGTGAGGAGGAGAGGGAGGGAGGCTTAGGCGAGGAGGCCAGAGACAAGGGTTTAGGTGAGGAACACAGAGAGAGGGGCTTCGGAGAGGAACAGAGGGCGAGAGGCTTGGGAGAGGAGGAGATAGAGCTTTGCTTTGGTGAGGATGAATGAGAGAAGTTATTTGGTGAAGTGGAGGAGGGGAAAGAGAAGTGCTTCGGTGAGGAAGAGAACGGCTTGGGCGAGGACCTGGGGTGTAATGGTGAGGCCTGTGTAACCTTTGCCAGAGCATTGCTGCTGGCTGCCAGCCCTGTGGCCTGGATGACACTGAGGTGCTGCTGCTTGCCTTCCTCCTCTCTTGTCCTGGGGCTCTGGAAGAGCAGAGCCGAGGACTGGGAGGACTGGAGGAAGTAGGAGGCAGACAAAGGAACGTCGTCACGATGCTGCTGAGCCACAACACCCTTACTGCCCCGAGTTGTATTTTCTTCAGCAGTAAACGGTCTCTTCTTTTTACTCCCAGAAGTGTTCTGTGTCGGCCCCTGAGTGGGAGGATGAGGAATAGGGGGAGAGGACAGTGTCATTTCAGCTCTTACTGCGACAGTCTCACAGTGGCATCGCCATCAGCTCCACACACACACACATTTATTCTGCCACTCACAATGGCTGCTCTTGGCATTAAAATCTAGAGCTGCAACGATTAGTCGATTAATCAATTAGTTGTCAACTATTAAATTAATTGCCAACTATTTTGATAATTGATTAATCGTTTTGATTCATTTTTAAGAGAAAATGTCCAGATTCTCTGATTTCAGCTTCTCAAATGTGAATATGTTGTGGTTTCTTTAGTCCTCTATGACAGTAAACTGAATATGTTGTGGTTCCTTTAGTCTATGACAGTAAACTGAATATGTTGTGGTTTCTTTAGTCCTCTATGACAGTAAACTGAATATGTTGTGGTTTCTTTAGTCCTCTATGACAGTAAACTGAATATGTTGTGGTTCCTTTAGTCTATGACAGTAAACTGAATATGTTGTGGTTTCTTTAGTCCTCTATGACAGTAAACTGAATATGTTGTGGTTTCTTTAGTCCTCTATGACAGTAAACTGAATATGTTGTGGTTTCTTTAGTCCTCTATGACAGTAAACTGAATATGTTGTGGTTTCTTTAGTTCTCTATGACAGTAAACTGAATATGTTGTGGTTTCTTTAGTCCTCTATGACAGTATACTAAATATGTTGTGGTTTCTTTAGTTCTCTATGACAGTAAACTGAATATGTTGTGGTTTCTTTAGTCCTCTATGACAGTAAACTGAATATGTTGTGGTTTCTTTAGTCCTCTATGACAGTAAACTGAATATGTTGTGGTTTCTTTTAGGGATGCACCGATGCATGGGCTGAACATCGGA
>CABFOS010143094.1:0-18284 GCA_900660315.1 Diretmoides pauciradiatus
CATGAAAGCAAGCTCCCTGGCATGTGCACCATTGTCATTCATACATTTGCATACACAGAGAGAGAGAGAGAGAGAGAGAGAGAGAGAGAGAGAGAGAGAGAGAGAGAGAGACTGCAATCAGCTTGATTACCTTGAACAAATAGGAGGATTCTTGAAATGGCACCTGTTTGGATACTGACACCATCAGGGACTGAAGAAGTGGATCGTTCTAAGTTGTCATTAGGGTGATGATAATTGTACTGGTGACGGTAATCATTTAACATTGCATGGTGAACTTGGATGGTAACCCTTATGAGGTAAAAAAAAAAAAGGTCAATGACTGCTGTGGTTGTGGAAGAATACAAGTTATCCTGCGGCGTCTCTTTCCTGGTCTATTTGAATCACTCACCAGAACACCAAGTAAAACATTCTCACTCTGTCAAAATTCAAGTTTGTAAACTCTGCTTGTTAAATATTCATCAGCTTGGGAAATCATCTGTACTTCCTGCTGTTGTATAATTCAATTGGTACCACTGTTGGATTTGCTGGCATTTTCCTACTTCTCTCTACTGGTTCAAAGCCGTATAAAAAAGGTATCGTTTACCTGAAGCGTTAACAGCTCCTTATTTCATCCCCTCAGTAGTCGTAAAGGAAACAAGATCAGCCAAGTTTGTTTTTGCCTGAGAGAGATGTTTTTCTGGATCTCTCATAGGAAGCAGTTGTGGTATTTGGTTTCCTGAGCTCTGTCGCCACCTTGAGGGCATAATGGGTAAGAGCAGGCTTGTTCCTCACAAAAAGGGTCATTTCATATAGAGAAATGCTAAAGTTAGGGGTATGCATGTACCCATTGCCCATTGCATGTACCTTCCTTGCTGGTTCTGGGTAAAGATAATATTGTAGATGTTCACAATGCTGCACAGAGCATTACTCGATAAAAACTTGTATTACAGACAGAGTTTTAGTAGGTAATCAGCTATTATAACTGGCATCATTAAGATTTTTTGTTTGGCAAGGCACAACTACTGCAGCACACCAAGGTGCATGAAAGGACTATTACTAATATGTGTCTTTTAATTAGAAAAGGTGCATCTAAAACCCTTTGAGTAACTTTCTTTCTGACAGTTTCCCTTTAGAATATCCTTTCCCCATAGGCTGCCCCTCAAGTTATAGTGCTATGGGGTACAAGTTCTTGCATTCTTAGTGACTTAGCCATTACTTGTTTGCAACGGAAACACTGATCCTTGATGCTCACAGTAGAATAACCAATCCTCTATGCAATTAGATAATAATATAACATTTTAGTTTGAAAGCAAGGAAATTAATTGCATTGTTGCACCTTTAGTAGCGGACTATTGTTTTTTCTTAAGTGGTTTGTATCAAGATGGGATTGTTTGTCTTCTGGTTTAACTGGTATCATTTATGCAAAGGGACTGCCATCTGCTGGTGTTAAATGTTTAAAACAAGCAGAGCTGTGCCCTCAGTGTAAATACTTACTGATGATGGGTTACCATTGCAATACATTAATCAAAACTGCAATATGTGGGATAGTAATAGAAATACAGTTGACAGTGTTGTAGTATTGCATTAGATACGTTCTAGCTATAGTCATGTAGTTTTTGGTGGGCTGTTAGAATAGCATTTTGCATCTTTTCTATCGGTGTTCATCACTTTGTGTCTATTCATTACTGTGCAAATGAACTAAAAGGTGAACAAAAGCAAGAGACGTGAAAATGACTGGCTGTTGTGACAGTCAGACAGATTTATTGTGTACTGTACTCTACTTAAGTAGGGGTTGTAATTTGATGAATGAGGGTGTTTAATTGATAAAGTGAGGCAGGCTGAAAGGAAACGTCTCCATTCTCTCCTTATAGGGTTTCTGCAGAACTGTGGACAGCATGAATATTTGAAAACCCAATGGAACAAAGAGTTTGGACCAACTACCTGAAATTCATCTCTCCACTCCAGACTTAATACTTTTACCACTATGAACCAGTCCAACAACAGTCACAGAAGCACTTAAATAGCAACAAACACTTCTCATCGCTGTCAAGTTGTTTAAATATTGAATTACATATTGAGTCCCTTTTCGGTTTCTTTTTCATTAGGAGAAGCCCAGCACTAGCAACCCAAACAATACCATGTGATCAACCGGAAAATGGCTTGGGTTGCCTTTCACCTCTGTCTCCATCCCAGGGCCTGCTCCACTTGCCTGAAAGCGACTCCTCTCACCCAGGTCAAAGCATTCCTCTTGCAATCTTTAACCCCTGGCCACCTAGACACAACCTTGAGGTATTAATGTCTGTAAACCTATAGCCCATATAGGGTTATCCCACATGAGGATACAGGGTCAGTTGAGCTAGCCCTGCAGCTCAGAACTAGGACAGTTTGTTCACTTACCAAGTGAAAGGTGCGGTGTTGGGGGGGACCTGCTGCTGCGTCAGACAGGGCTCTTCCACAACATTAATCAACACCGCAATCAACACCACTGTTGGTTAACGGTATATGAGTATTTAGAGAGAGGGAGAGAGAGAGAAGGAAAAGCAACTACTTGGCATTAATAGCTTCTTCACACAGTCCATCTCTATAAGTCCGTAGTTTAAAAGGAGGCCGACGGGCTGTAATGGTGTAACAGGCGTCGATACCTGTAAAGCTCCCCAGTGTGACAAATGTGTTTTTCTGAGCTCAGCTGCTTTTGTGGAGGGGAAAAGCCGCACTCTCTTAAGAGGCTCTTGGGAATCGAGCCTTGAAGGTTGGAGATAGAGTGAACTAACAGGGCACTTAGCTGCTATCTGTGGCCAACCAGGGCTCCTCCAGGATCTTACTCTCAGCAGAATGCTGCGCTGGGATGTCTGAAGGGAGCTCACACCACTGCTCATCATCTAAGTGGTTCAGATCTCGCCGGACAAGGCCCTCATCTCGACTGGGTCTTGGTCGGGGTCTACAGCGCATGCAGATACACACACACACACACGCCAACATGCATTCGATTGAGACTGGGTAATGGAGAGTAGGAGCCGGTACGGCAGAGGAAACAGACAGAGAGATAGACTGGCAGATGCATTGGTAGATAAGCTAATTCTGTATTACAAGAGGAAGAAGTTGACTTTTCTCCAGTTTCACGCTGTTCCCAGCTCTCCAGTTTGAGTACTTTGGCTGTTATACCTCATGACAAGCGATACTCAGTGACACTGACAGCGAGCCCAGTCAGACAGCAAGTTAAATTTGACGAGACGTGGTAAATGATTGATTGAGACACTGATATCGTGGAATCAAGCAGGCTCTGGGCAGTGTCCTTACAGGCGAGGTCAACGACCGTGATTGTGTGTTTAAAGTCATGGATCCTCTTTCAGGGGACCGTATAATTCTCTAGACTGAAACACCTGAAACATTACTGATGCAATTCCACTCACATTTCAGGCATTTAGCTGATCCTCTCATCCAGATCAACAGCAGGATGAGCTTCAATTCTGAGGTCACCAGTATTCCTGTGTAATCATTTATGAACGAGAAGTGCCAGGGAATTAAATAAGTTAATGCAAAAACATGTACATATTACCGCTTTCTATAGTAGGTGCACACTCTACCTATGTGTCAACATAGTTCAGATATATAGAATTAGACACATGAATCCTTCAGACAAACAACCGTATAGGTTTGAATGTTGTTGTTTTTCATCAGATAACACAATTGCAGTTGTACACGGTCACTTCACTTCAGTCATTATTAGTTTCAAATGTTACAAATCAGCCTAAAAACACACAATCTCTGGATGAAGTAATGTAACAATGCAATGTATAATCTTTAGATATGGAAGCATCTGAACTCAAAATATGTATGATTCTTCCTCTGAAGGCCCAAGTCAGTGAATTTGCCAAACATACAGGAGAATATCTATATTTAGTAATGGTTCACAACAAAAGTAATGAAATATGAGCTACATGAGCATCTAACACATTATTTTCCTCTTTCTCCCATAAAAAATGTTCAGTATGTCATTACTTGAACTGAATAACTGAGCGGCAATAGCTCAGTTGGTAGAGCAGTCGTCTGGGAATCGGAGGGTTCCCGGTTCGAGGCTCCTCCCGGTAGCGTGTCGAAGTGTCCTTGAGCAAGACACTGAACCCCTCACTGCTCCCGACGAGCAGGTTGGTGCCTTGCATGGTTGCTGCCGCAGTCGGTGTATGAATGTGAGAGTGAATGGGTGGATGTGAAGTGTATAAATTATAAAGCGCTTTGGATAAAAGCGCTATACAAATACAGTCCATTGTCCATTGTCCACTTTTGTTGTGAACCATTACTCAATATATATTTTGTCAAACATACAGGAGAATATATATATATATTTAGTAATGGTTTACAACAAAAGTAATGAAATACTGAACATTTTTATGGGAGAAAGAGGGAAATAATCTGTTAGATGCTCATGTAGCTCATAGCTTTACTCCTTTACTTTACTGCTTCAGAAATAATAGATTTCTAATTTATAAGACAGAGAAAATACTGTGTATGCAATGCATGTACAGTATCAGTGTGATATCAGAGAAAACACGTGTGTTTAAATAAGATGACCAACAGAGGGCGATGTAAACATTGTAGTTTTCACCATGAATTGAAACAATACAACATTAAAAAAGAGCAAGAGGCCCTTACATTTATTTTGGAACAAAGAAACTAAGTTCCCTGAAAGGTGAGGACCACTACTACAGTATACACCTCTGCTCCTTCTTGATATATAGACTGGCAACCAGCTCATTACATTGTGACGTACTGTAAGTGGCCTATAGTGCTTCCTAGTCTACAATGACAAAGGTACATCCAAAGCTACTCTAAAATCTCTTGCTGCAAGAGCATGTGTCCTAAACCTCAGATGACTCTCCTCTCTGTACTTCTGCATGCCTTTAATGAGGCCAGCTGCTTCTGGAGGTGCCCTATAAGAGAAACTGAATCCTTCTGCAGCTGTAGCAGTCATTGTGTAAGTTTATAGGACGCTTCTATAGTTTCCCTTGTCCTCGATAGCCAGTGGCTGAGGCTCAGGCTCCTGTTACACTGAGGCCATACAAGGTGTACCAATAGCGTCACACCGTCATCTGGTGACAACTCCAATTAATTCTATTTGATAACATCATTAAAGCGATAGTAAGCCAAGGCTCAGTGTGAATGCTGTTGGTTACAGATTGCTGGTTATCCTTATTTAACCAGACAAGTTCACAGTTCACTAGTAAGATCTCGTTTACAGCAGTAACCAAGCAGAGTAGTGGTTGCAGGGGAAGGGTCACTTAACTTTATTTTGTATGACTTTATTTGGTGTGATGTTGTTTGTCCGCTCAGCTGATATGGCTCTGGGATGTTCAAAATGATCTAAATGTGTTAAATAATCTGATGGTGTGAACTTATAGACTGGCTTAGTGTTGATTAGCACTGACAATTTTGCTGTGCAGTAACCACAGTCGTCTATTTTGGGCACTGAGAAGCCCAACAGGAGCAGTAGGGGGATTTGACACATCTTGCTCAAGGACACTTCGGACAGCAGTAGTGGAAGAGTTGGAGAGGAGAAAGCGTTTCATTCACTTCTGCCACATTTCAACCAGAGACCTTCCTCTACTGTACTGTAAGGCCACCGTGTTGCATAGGGGGATGACATTGAGGCATGACAAAGGGGGTACATGGATACATTTCATTACGTAAGGAAATGAACATATTGAGAACTGTCCTACAGAAAGAAACTGGAAATAAGTGAAACTGATCACACACCTCATAACAGTAATGGGATAGCTTATTGGAAATTCTCTTATTACTTGCCCGTCCTCCAAGGAGGTCAGCGTCCCCGGAGCTGGTAGGGTTTCAGTGTCTTGGTGAAGGACGTTTCAGCGAGGTGGACACTTGCTGACAAACAAGAACCCCAGGGCCTGCCCCCGCTTGGAGAATAGTCTCCTTAATCACTATGCCAACCTGCCGCCCCTTGATTTTGAAGATATTGAACCACTGTATTATCACTGATAATCACTGATTACATCTTAAAGCAGCATAAGCAGTAGAATTAGATGATGTCCTGTATTTATCTCCGTCGAATGTCAATTAGCTTTGGCTGCTTAGTATGCCCGAAAATGATTCCCTGTTAGTCGTGTGTCACTCGATAAACCGCATCAATAAGCTAAATGTAGAAGCTGGCTGCAGCTATTTCAATGTCATTATCCATAAATCAATGGACAAAATGGATTAGTATAGGCAACCCCACCTTGTATGACATCTTTTAAATGGATTATCCTTTCAACATATTAGTTAGTGTGTGTGTGTGTGTGTGTGTGTGTGTGTACCAATGGCAGATTGACGTTTTACCTGTAGAAACATTTCCCAGAGGTCAAGCGGCTCTCGAAGCAGAAATAATCTTATTGGTTGGGTTGAACCTCAGTGGGCGGAGACAAAGAACTGCAGTTCTTCCCAAGTTAAATGGAAAACTTGAAAAGAAAATATAAATGAAAAATATGTCGGCACCAACTCGACCTCGTCTCGTACCGCTTGCCCTTTACGCTGGTCTGACGTTACTGTAGGCAGATAAACTGCGGTTCTTTCGCTCTGCCCATTGAGGTTTAACCAATCAAATTACTTCTGCCTCTAGAGCAGCTCTGCATCTAAGACATTTTTCATTAACTAAAACTCCAATCTGCATGCTAATGTGTATAGGAGTATGTTAGTTTCTATGCAGGTGCCTTTTTTATCTCTGTGTGCATCCATGCATCTCTAATACTGTCTATAGTCGTTACCTTCATCTGTCAGAGAGCCACAGCACAGGTATCAATCCTGAAAGCTTCCTCTCTCTACAGCACCCCGAAGGACTGCCACAGCTCGGATAGCTCCAGACATCCAATCCTACCCTGGAGAATGCAATCCCAGCCAGCCAATGGCTTCAGCCCAGTGCTTTACCAGAGGAGGAGGCATGATGGGAAATCCCAGAGAGGCGTATCATGGCTGACCCTATAGCTTTACTTTCACAGCCATTGATGAAGGCTTATGTAGTCTGACCCCGACTCTGGCAGACCACACAAACATCAGCTCCCCGACTGGGCCCGACTCCTGACTGACCGAGAGAGAGAGAGATATAGACAGATGGAGAGAAATATATAGACAGATGGAGAGACAGAGAGAGAGAGAATAAGATGAAAAGCAAAGGAGAGATCAAAACTCATTAGTCTCTATAAGGAACAGTCTTATTGTGCTGTGCTAAAAGGGGATGAGGTGAATGTGTTTGCATTGTGAGGAGTTGGAGGTGGTGGTGAGCAGAATCCAGGGATGATCCAGTGATAGGGATAGGTTGCCACGGCAACCTTGGCTCCTGATCCCCTAGACCGGCTGGAGCTGGCAGAGAGAGAGAGAGAGAGAGAGAGGAATCAAGATCGCTTCGGTTAGCTGGAGTGTTGCCAGGCGTTTTGACAACAGTACGGTAATGAAGAGGAGGGATGGAGCCATAGGATCGGAAAGCTTGACAAGCCCGTCTCCAGAGGAAAAACCTCCTAATAGTTAGTCCTTCTGAAACCATCAACACTTCATGCACTGACAAGGCGGACACAAACACACACACACACACGTACACACACACACACACACATACACAAATTCACACAACACACACATTCACACTGTGCAGATGAACATACACTTACTTGCACACAATGGAAGCGTACTGTATATGGGCAAACAAACACACACACACACACACACACACACACACACACACACGTACAGCACATATACACGCAATACCCTTCCAGACAGCAAACAACAGGTCATGAGTCAGCAGTCAAGCTTGAGCAAATTTATATTGGAATTTGTGGAAGCTCAGAACCAAATTGACTATATGGCCCAGAGCTAAAAAACATTATCTCACTGGGAAACAGATCAAACATTGCAAACAAAACTAGAGGATGTTGATTTTAGTTTATTTATTATTATTGTTTCTGAATAAACACGATTACCGTAACCGCTCTAATGGGTGTGGTTATAGTTACAAATCACCAGGGAAAACCCCCAATGGACTGCGTGTAATTCTACATGTAAACAAAGTATGAAACTAACTCCCTGTTCGCTCCATCAACACTAATCTCAATGCATGATAATGTTTTTCTAATTGCGTCCTTGTGTAGCCTATGCATCGTAGAATCTCCTTCACCTCCACGTCTGGCTCAGATGGATCCAATTAGGAGTTTAATCTTGCTTGTACTAATGAGAAAATATTGCCACAGTGTCTGGATTTCTGAAGATGGGGAAACTGAGAGCCGAGAATGCTGTATCAGTATCAGTTATGTTATGTTACATTGGGCACTATGAGAAAATGTGGTAACCTGTTAAAAAAGAGCTTCTTCATGTCCTATAAGTCAGTAACAAAATAATGTATGGTTTTGATCTGCACTGGGTTGTTTTCCTCAGGTTGTAAGGCATTAGAATAATAATGTATATATGGTAACTGCAGTTATATCTATTTATAAATGAGAATAGTTTTATATATAACACAATATATAATATAAAATATGAATTTATCGTGTATATATATAGTATATGGGTATGTAAAACTGGCATATTAATATATATTTAATATTGATTGATCTGATATTTGCTTGATTTTTTATTTGTATAAAAATTATGAACTTAATTATGAACACAGATTAGGATAACATAAGTTTATACTTCATCCTACTCCTTTTCAAGCGTGTTAAATTTATGTTGAATGGAACCTTTTTAACTGCTTTTACTTTTTTGAAATTTTGTATTTTTTTTTTAAACTTTATTGTCACATGTTCGAAATAAACATTCTAAACTAAAACTAAGCAACATGAGCAACACAACAAATATGTTAGTGATCGTCCATCTCTTTCCCATACTTCCTACTTTTAGACTCTGCATAAAGAATACTTTTACAGTTTTTGCCACTGCAGCGACCTAATTTCCCCAAGTGGATCAATAGTTTCATCTTATCTTATACACTATGCTGCTCTGGGTCAGTCCGTGTTGCATGCGATTGGCTATTTGTTACAAAGCCCGCCCAGTTATGTGAAAAAAATCCTGGGTGGACAGAGCTGATAACCAGGTTTGTGAGAGCAGTTAGCTGGGATTGTCACTGTTTGGCTTTGGGAAGCCAGCTATTGCAAAGATACAGCGACTGTGTTGAGCTCCGTCAGTCAGGGCCCAAGACGCTATAGAGTACAATCTTGTAAACAAACAATCTATGCCAGAGTCAACACTTCACACATGACAGCACATTGAGGAAATAACCACATCTGTTACTCTAAATTCCTATCTGTTATCGCAATGTGGCACAGCAATGGCACACAGTGACACGGCAATAATAATAATGCTTTTTATTTGTGGGTAATTATATATAGGAGTTATAGGACACAACTTCAATGTAGCTTGTGTCTCTAACCCTTTTGAATTTTAGTTATTTAGTTACCGTTATCTTTCTCTGCCAGGCATATGTCTGTGTCCTCAGCCACCCTAAAAATAGCTATTAGGGCTGCATAATTGATTTAATTAAAAGTGGAATCTGGATTTGAACATGTGTGATACCAAAAACTGCATAAGCTTTTAGTTTAATTATTATTCTTGATTGAACAAACGTGTTAAGGCCAGTACACATGATCATCACCAGCACATTTAATTTGTGCTATAACTGAGAGTGGTGGCTTCAGATGCAACGCTGCCTTTGGCATCGCCAGTGGTGGAAGGTCAAACCCAAAAGAGTTGATTCCTCGACTTCAACAAGCATGAGAGTCAGGACTGGCTCTCAGCCCATGACTATGAGTCAAAAGTGAACAGAGCTGAGTCTTGGTATCTTTTGATTCCACTTTTTCAACAAATGCTATTGTATGTACACAGACAAAACATATCTAACTGATCAAGATGAATATTATTTGACCAATCATTCAGTTGCTTTAACATGAAGGCAGGACTCCTGTTCAAAAGGGAGTGGGTATGGCGTAGTTAGTCTAGTGGTCTGTCATTCCTCTATATACTATCGTTACCTTAAATAGGTGCAAAATTATTACTACTCTTGCAACATTATTCAGATTTTTCAAATTTGAGTGAATTACAACAGCTTAGCCTTTTGGGTGCTGCATACACAACAGCAGTCTCAAGTAGTCTCTTGAAAACATGAGGCAACACAACCAACGTATTCCAACACCTCAAACAATGTCAGAGAGCTGTATGACAGATACATGACAACCAAGAACCAAGAAGGCTCAGATTTAAACACCAAACTGCTGCTTGTGAAACAGCAGATTAGCAAACTGTGCTTTTGAATATATTTTGAGGTACTAATGTGTATTATTTGGTATTTTACATGTTTTGTGATGTTCGTTTTCACTATTCATGTATATTCATGTCTTATCACAATAACAAACTACCTGTTTGAAACCAATGAGTACTGCTAGTGGCATGCTAAACACCTAACCTCCAGCTGGTTGTACTACTTGATTTCAGTGAGAAATGCTAACAATGCAATGCAACCATGCATTTTTTTCAGTTAAAAGAAGTGCCAATGTAAAAACTAGTAAAAGGTAAACATTTCTGCACACTCCCAGGGTGCAATTATGGTGCAATTGTATGGCTCTTTCTGAATACAAAAACAAGTTTGTGGAGTTGTGCAAAATATACGACTAAGGTGTGACGATGCAGAGTTGCAGTTACATTTTCACAATAATAAAACTTTTACTTCCTTTTATTAGATTAGACACTGCTCAGTAAAAAACAGACATAATTATTAGAAATGTTTGATAGCATACAAGTGTGAAGTGTCTCATCCCTGACTGACTGACCTGAATTTGCCTCGATTGAGTGGTAAAACAGTCAAATTCTTAATGTTGAGATGCAAATGCAACTGCTGATTGTTTGACTGGAAAGCAGTATGTCCTGCATTTGCTAGAAGATGAGGTTAGATTTACTAGTAAATTCTGCCTGCACATGTACAACACCTAGACCTACACTGGAATTTGACATCTCTCTGCAACGTGAGGTGGCTCCTATGAGTAGATATCCACCAAGGCTCAATTTGACCATACGTGGTCTAAACAAAGTCACGTGCACAGATATCCACAGTAAACCATACATTAGCAGGCACTGCAGTGGGGCAAAATTGCATTACACTTAGATTAAAAACAAAAATCTACAAGTGCCATGGTATCAAACACCAACCAATCAAATCAGTGCATCGATGGCTGTGTTCTGTGTTTCCTATTGCCCATCACGAAGTAAAGGGCATGGATTTGAAACTGAGCTTGATGCTGTGATCAGGATGATCCTGAGGTCACTCATGAGCCAAATTACATCAGATATAGCAGCCAAATACATCAAAGATATCAAGACAACCCATCTATCACACAGTGATTCTGATTGCACTGTGACCTGTGGGCCGTACATGACCAATTAGCAAGATAACCAAGTTAGGTTATTAGGTTATTATGAGATGAATTATAATATGACATTATTATGGAAGTTCAACTGAGGAAAGAGCACAAATAACAGGTGATTAATGAATGGAAATATCTTCAGTGTATGTATAACTATAGTCGTGTACATCATTCTGCTGATATTGTACCTGAGAGAAATAAATTCAATAATAAACGTAACAATTGTGCCAAATACACAAACCTGGCTTGACTTTTCCTTTACCAATTTAGCCAGGGAGGTGAGGAAAGACTTCAAAGTGTTGGGAATAAGGAGAAGGAAAATACACTGTCAGAAAAACTTGAGATGGACACTTTTTGGGAAATAATGGGCAACTAGCTCTGGCTGCACATGCCCCAATTTCAGTGAATATACACACAGTGACAAATGCCATGAAATAGAAAAGATGACACACACACACACCTTGAAAACTGGCAGATTCTAGGTAAGAGCAGAGATATCCTATTCAGACATAAAGGAGACTTGGCTAACACACACACACACACACACACACACACACACTTCTGTAAGTTTCAAGTTGGCCAATTTATCTTGATAAACTGACAGCGAGGTTGGGGATTCCAGAGGAGAGTTAAGTGTGTGAGCTGCCATTCTTGGTAATTTCCATAAAGATTTGACAGCCATGGGTGTTGTCCCTGTCACGACAGGAAAGCACAACAAGTGCCGGCCCGGCGCTCCTGTTCAACAAGGCATGTGAGAGTGAGCTTCAGCCAAGACACAGGCCTAATTCAAACATATGCCTTCCAGGTGAAGACCACATGATATAAGCAAATGTGATTCTTATTCTGATGTTATATTCTATTTGAAGAGTTTCAATCCACAACAGCAGATCCACCCAGCATCTAAAAAAATGTAATACTCTCCAAACCTACAAAACCACTGCTTGTGTGAAAGTACACCACGTTAGCGAAAATAACTTACGTTTTGAGGCGGTTTGCCTGCGTTATAAAGTTTCTGTACAGGCCTAAAATACCCAGTGGGTTGTTGTGTAACATAAAGGCCCAGTGTTGTGCTTGTTGCGATATTGATGTGAACCACAATGTGACTCCTATTAATGTAGCTCATAGATGCCATAGAAGGGAATTGTGTGTGTGCACGCATGTGTATGTGTGGTGTCTTAGAGGACAGAGGCAAGATTTATCTTCTCACCACTGTTAAGAATCGAAGATAATAAATAATTGGAGTCACATTGGGACCAGTCTCTATTTCCTCTCCATACGCGGGTCAAGTAAACAGTCCAAAACAGCTGCCAGTCTGTAGGAGATATAGATATGGCCAAACTGCTTAATAGCCAGAATGTTATAATGCTTGAACCATTGTTACCTGTTTTGGTCACATTGTAAGCAAGGAGCTGAGAGCGCTTCCAGGACATGTAGAAGGTGTTGGCTGCAGGACATCAGAGTTGTTTGCAAAAAGGTGTTGATTGCAAATAGGTAAAGGTACACATCACTGCCTCATGTAAATACTGGCAGACACGTTCATAGCTGCAATTTGGAGTTTCCACTGTGACTAAAAGATTGCTGAGAAGTAGTCTTTTGCAGTCCTTATTATTAAGATCATGTCTCTTGTCTTGAAGAAACACATGAGAGAGAGAGACACACAGAGAGATAGAGACAAAGAAAGAGAAAGAAAATGAGTTTGATTGTTCCCCGTCTGAATTGTCAATTCAATGCAATCGTCTGTGTGGCTCCAAAATGTAATCAGAAAACGTAATCAATAACTGCTCGTGGCTTCATCCAACACTGGGCTGCAACAGAGTTCAGCGGTAAAAGGCCTTTCAAACACGACAGCGTGCATCTATACACATTAAGAGGCCGAGCCTGCTGTAATTGTACGAATTGTTCTGGCTGGGTGACACTGACAGCAGTGTTTTGCTGAGAAATAAATACATGCACAGACGCGAGGCACATTTACTTTGCTCTCCATTCCTCAAGTCTTGTTTTACGAAACAAAAGTTGCATGTCTCCTAACAGCACCTAAGGCCTTTTTAGCAGTGACATGTCATCCACAGTGATGAGGGGTAACAAGGGGAAAGGGGTGGGGAGGTGGAGAAGGGGGCTGCTGCCTGCTGCAGAGCGGTGGCTGACCAAATTTTACCCAGACGAACTGGAGTGTGACAAAAACCCTGGGTCAGGATTCAGGAAACTACAGCGAGAGGAGAGGAAGAAGAAGAAGAAGCAGAAAACACCCAATATTTGATTTCTCTCTTTAGTTTGTCATCAATGGTCACAGTCATAAATCACACACACACACAAATAGAGACACACAATACAATCACACACATGAAGAACTAAAGGAGAAAACCCTTCCCTAGGCTATGACCTCACTTCCTTTGACATCACTCTGCTGGCGGGGGGATGGGCAGAGAGAGAGAGAGAGAGAGGGCAGCTAGCTAGTAAAACCAGCTTTTTATATGCAGCTCCCTTGTCTCACAGCTATGCACACAAGCCTTACAAATAACCGCTCCTCGGCTCCCCGTCCAACACAATACAACTCATTTCTAAACTGCCGATCTAAAGACACAAAAGATCTTATCTCGAGCGGCTGATTGCTGACTAACCAAGCAGTAAAGCAGCGGAGGGGAACAGGAGCAGAGCAGCACACATCTCTCTCTCACCCTTAATTCCCTAGGAAAATACAGGAAGAATAATGTGTCCTTACGTACCTCTGAAGTGCATAAGAGCCACCGGCTGAAAAGGCCCATTGGAGTTAGGTGCATCCACAACCATCCTGTCTCCAGCTTTATTGCATGTCAACATCTAAACCTCAACCAGGAAGGCGATCCACTCAGGGCAAGAGGCCAGCCTCCATTTTAGCACAAAAGCAGATCAGAAAATGAAGCTCTCTGCTGCTGGAGGGAACTGGCTAGTTAGTGACGTCAGCAGTGAAGGAGCCCGCCGATTGGCTGAGGTCGGGGTGCTCTCGAGCGGCACAGGCAAAGGCTGCTGGGAAAGAGGGATGCTGATTGGCTGAGAGGACACAGAGGGGGAGGGCCGTGCAGTGGAATTTTGGTCCGGCTCCTCCTCCCCACTCACTGGTCTCCGGTGACAGGCCCCCTGCTACAGATCTTAGATCAGATTACTTAAAGCTATTCCACAGTTTAACCATTAGCAGGATTTTAAACATAATCTGACCTAGGATAAGAGGCTGGGAGTAACTTACTCTGGGTGTGCTTAGAGAGAGGCCCTGGCTGAATCTTCAAAGTCTTTCATTGTTTCCTCCTGCCCTCTCTGCTTGGTTCTTTTTCAAAGGGAGGTGGATGAGAAGGTCAGAAGGGAGGGGCCTTGAATCTTTGGCTTCAGTAAGGAACAGAAGGAGACAAGGAGAAACAACATGAGGGACTGAGGAAAGGACTTTTGAGACTCAGCCTCCTCTACTCTCCAATCAGAACAGCCTCAGCAATTCAGTGGACTTTAAACTACAGTGTGATTTTTCACAATGTAGGGAGAAAGACCATGTCAATCTACAGATTAGTATATAGAATAAATAGTGAAATCAAATTCCAGATTGGATGAATTAAATATTTTTGCCAGTATTTGACTAGTTTGACCACCCCCCGTCAATTATTGGTTTATTGTACAACTGCTAAACATATGTGGACCACAAAGTCCCATATAAAATCTATAAGCTGAAAAAGAAACTAACACTACAATCAGATACCTTTGCTGGCTTCATATAATGCATCTCGTAAGAAGCTTTTATGACCGAAACACTATAAAAGACAATAAAAATATTTGCTGCATGATGTTGTTCTGGGTGACTTGTACACGTGCTCAGCAAAATTAACGGTAAACAGGAAACGAAAGTGAGAGAACAAAAAAAATTAATGAGTGCAGGAAACTGCTGCAGCTCAACCCAGCATTCTCTACCTGTCTAAAAGTTCATCTGATGACTTTAAGATTCATAGCAACTTAGATATCATACAAGACTTAAATAGTGATTGTAATTCATTACATAGTAAGAAGAATTGTGATTAAATAACTCAAGAGTCTGTACCAAGAAAACGTCAGGAGCACGTCACGCTAAACCAAGGCAACCAAACCATAGGCTACACTTCTTCATATTCAAATAGCTTCCTCTATGTTGATGTGATTTACAGGAGAACACACTTAGAGGGAAACCACAGTAACACCACAAGGCCAAACTTTCTCGTAACTGAGGTTGCTGTCATTTCTCACAAAAAGGGCTATGATGGTTACAGTAACACAATACGCTTCTACGGTGTCCTTATCAATCATATCTATCTCATCTATCTATCTATCTATCTATCTATCTATCTATCTCTGTTTTCCCATTATGATTGACTCACATTGAATTCAAACTTAGATGAAAAATAACAAGTTGAGGTTACTTACACACAATATAGAGGAATACAATCAGTTCAACAGACAGTTCAACTTGAAGAGAGGAGAGGGGAGGGGAGGGGAGGAGAGGAGAGGAGAGGAGAGAGGAGAGGACAGGACAGGAAGGGGAAGCAAGGCCAAGTTTATCACGGAGCAGTTCTCACTCTAGGCATTCTCTCACTGAGGGGCCAAGCCCTCTCCAAGAGGTGCCATTACATTCCTTAGCCATGACAACTACACAGACACCCTAAAGAAGATCCAGTATTTAGTTCACATTCTGCCTATTGGGTGGAGGGGTTGGGTACGAGGAGTGTCTATCGCTTCAGAAATACCAAAAGACACCCTCTGGATATTTATCATTATAAACTCAAAAACTTCATTCCTCTTGCTAGGGTTCATTTACAAATTCAGTATATCGTATAAAGAGTATAAAGTCCAAGTATATTATCTCTCTACATTATATTATCATAAAACATCTCTGAAGATCTTGCAAGCTGACTGAATTAGTGAGACAGCCAAGGAAACAACAGCACTTCCATGTCCAGCCAGCAGATGGCAGCACAGGATACAGTGTGAGTGCTGTGAGTAACACAAGCTTGTCACTAAATGTTTCACCAACACTTGTCACAACGTATACTCTCCTTGATTAGGCACAAGCAAACTTCACTACTGAGAATCACAAAACGGTGTCCACACTTGCAAATTGCCAATAAGCACATGTAGTTTATTTGTTATGAATGAGAAATATTGAGCCAAGATGTCACAAAGTTGTCAGCGAGCCAATAAAAGCAAGCGAGTGAATGTTTAACTTGATTGCGTTTGACCTCTGTGCGGAACCTAAAACCACGTCGCAGTCCCTGATCCTTGAACTGTCAGGATTGTAATTTGTGTGACGATACTCTTGGCCTGCTCATGCACGTTCATTCAGACCGCTGCAGCCGCTTGCAATGCACCATCAAATAGAAAACAAAAAGCATGGATTTTTTTTCTCAATTATAACATGTTGCATTTTACAACTGTCTCCCTCAAACATGAAAATCCTCTAGGCTGTACTACACTAATATTGTTTCTCTGTAGTGTCATCCAGCTCATCCAGGTATGAGAACAAACCTTAGCATAGTATAGTTTACAGGAAACCACTTGGATCAGATCCTGCCTGTAATGCAGTGTGTAAACAAAGAAGCCATGAAAGATTGATGAAATGTGCAAACCTCAACCTGACTGTCTTGTCCCAGAGTCAGTGTCAACATGGCCGAATAACAATAATGACTGGTGTCGTCTGTCTCTGTCTCTGTCTCAATCTAGTGAACAAATAGTGATAGTGAATAATAATAAATTAAAACACTGGCAATGTGAACAGTTAGTTGACTAATTATGGTTAGTTTGTTAATTGGTGATAGTTTTCTCATCAATTGTTACATGAATGAAAAAAGAAAGAATTACTGGATGGATTAAAGGGTAACTTCAGGATTTTTCAACCTGGACCCTATTTTCCCATAATTGTGTGTCTAAGTGACTGATGGGGACAACAATTTTTGAAATTGGTCCAGTAATGAGCGAGTCGTTAGCCGTGAAACCGGCTGAAATGTAACGCTACGGGGCAATTGTGCCCCGTCAATGTACGGCCTTTAAAACTGCTTGTTTTTGCCACTGACAGGCTCAAATTGTTATCATTATCCCTATTATTAAATGTCTGACAGCGTAGATACCACTAAGCTACACGTTCTGCACTTGAACACAACAAACTGTTGTCGGCACTCGTCTCTCCAACATCACCGACAGAGCGATGTCCGTGCACACACACACACACACACGGACACATGGAGAGCAGAAAACAGCATTTCCCTCCGTGGTGCCAACAGCCTGGCCCTCGTCTTGTTATACGAGTCTGACAGGATCCCTACAGAGAAATAAAACTTTTTTTGCTTTACCTTTCGCTTATGATCTGATCTCCGGATCGGGCCAGAACCACTTGTGGCTCAGCTCGCTCGTGGGATTTGTGATCAACTGGAAGAAAAGCTGAACAGTTCATCTATTTGGGTTTCCAATTGGACAATGTCGAGATGAGGGGAAACCCTGTTTTCATCTCTCTGTGTGTCCATGTGTGCGCACGGGCAACAATCTGTCGGTGATGTTGAGAGACGAGTGACATGTGCTACGGTTCTGCGCGGTAGGTCAGTTTGTATAAAGGAAGGTTATGTTTAGGCATGGTAGTGGAGTGCTTAAGGTTAGAATAATAACCTAGGGCTACAGTAGGCCGTAGCTCATCCTGTATGGCAAAGGGTTTTAACATTTAATAAGTAGCGGTAATTGCAATTGTTGATATCAACAATTAGAATTGCAACTAGCCAGAATTACACTTCAATACGGGGAAACGTAATTTCCATATGTGAAAACTAAAATTGTCACTAGTCAGTACCACTGATTAAATGTTCAAACTCGCCATAATCCTGAGTGAGTCAGTTTGTCAGAACAATCTGAGTCTGTCAGCACTTTTAGACGACG